>LBNU01004159.1:34692-70026 GCA_014162995.1 Artemisia annua | reverse complement strand
GTATATATATATATATACACACACACACACATGAAGTTTACCAAATTTTTGAAAGATAAACATAACATCAACGTCAAGTGATAAAGTTGTTAGAGTTTTTTAAGACTAAATAACAATGGGTCACCGATAATCATATATAAAAGATGTTTAAATATAATATGTAGATTAATTAGTATGTAATGATAATATTAATAACAGCCGTCATTTAATTACAAGTCAAATAAAAAACAATCTTATCTTTGTGTCCTAATCGCGGAATCTATGCCTAAAAAATGCAAAGATAGTATTGCTCAAAGATTTGATGGATGTAAGAATCTTTGAATTTGCTTAATTCAACCCCAAAACAAGTAAAATATACGAGTATTTGCTATCAACGACTTATTTGTTTCTTTTGGTTTATCTATGTTCTTCACACTAGTAGCAATGGCGTTTTATACTTTTATTAATGCATGGTAAAATTACTTGGTATGAAGGACCGAAAGTGAAATTTTCGTAAACTCGATGACATGGAATTTGTAAGTTACTTTTCTTATAAATTAGTCACCCTATACGATAACTATAAATTTGAATTATTAATGTCTATCATGATCATGAAACAATAAGAGATACTCCCTCCGTCCCAAAATAAATGTCAGGTTTGACTTTTTGAGGTCTTTTTTGTTAAACTTTGACTTTAAATATTTTTATTTGCGTTATATAAGACTTTATATAAAAATTATACCAATGAAAATACATTTGAAACTCAATCCATTCATATATTTTACATCAAGTATTATATAACACAAATAAAAATATTTACGGTCAAAGTTTAACAAAAAAAAGTCCCCAAAAAATCAAACCTGACATTTATTTTAAGACGGAGGGAGTATATTTTAAAGCTAACTAACTGATCATGACAAAATAACTTCCTATACCTAGTAATAATGGGATTCTAATTCAACAATAAGCCAAATCCTTATCAAATACCAAGTAGGTTTTCACCTATAAATACCCCCAACAAATCCCACGTTCTTCAATTAGCCCTCCAAACGCGTCCCCCTACGTCGAATGAACCGAACGCGTCCTCCTTCTTTCTGGCTTGATTAGGTCGGCCAAGCGACTGAATACTTTTCATATGTTTGTGTGTGAGTGTGTGGTTTTATATTGTTTTTGTGGTGTATGTTTTTTTTGTTACCGCGATAATCTTATTAAAAGCATTTGGTCTTAGAAAAAAGAAGCTGATGTAGCGCTAAGATGGCAGGGCATTTGGTCACCCATTTAATCGTCATTACTACTAGTCTCGTATCTTGGTTACCAAAAAAAAAAAAAAAAAAAAAAAAAAAAAAAAAAAAAAAATTGTACATGTAAGTATACATTTGTGTTGGTGAAATATACTTAAATCTTTCGGCATAATGTACTTGGGTTCAAATCTCTTTAAAAACATATTATGCATGAAGTAAAAATTGTTGTCTAATTACCATATTATACGACTTGGAGTACTTTATACGAATACATCACACATTTATTTCGATTTGTATGAATGGAATGTAAAGTGTTTGACCCATAGGTGTACCCGACTCACCTACCGATACTCGTGGGTTCTAGTATACTACGAATTTGCCACATGACAAACTAATTTTTAAAATCGGAATTTTGAATGTCATGTCATGGGCATATTTAGACATCTATATAATAGGTACGCAGAGGAGTAATTTGGAAACATCTGGTTTGTTTTATTGTGATGATAGTATCATCAAAATGTTCTCATATTCGAAATAGAAAAGCATTTGTAGACTTATGAACATCGAAAAGTGATTGGTATGCTAAAATGGTATGCTTAATTAGATGTTTAACAAGCATCACTAGATACGTGTAAAAATTAAAAGTGAAAGACGTGAAAAAAGAAAATGTACATCTTGCATGTTAAATTTTAAGTGGATTAGACATAAAATTAGTTATGAAATTTAAACATAACAATCATTTTCCATGAACATCCATAACACTAAACACCTAATAAGAACTCTTTTACAGTATATTTTTTGATGTAAGAGCATAACGTGCAATGGCTTAAACCAAACTGTCATCTCAGCGCCAACTCAGTTTTCCCCTTTTCACTTCCCTTTTACTCACACACCCAAAAAACCCTCTCAGTAACTCAAGCCAAAACCTTAGTTTTAGAACCCACTATACCTAACTAGAACACAAAAACTCAATTAAAAAATAAATAACTAAATAAATAAGCAAGATGCTTCATTTGGCGCAAGCCAAATTCTTGGTGTGCACTTTCGCGCGCGCGCCATAGAGTTTAACATGGCTTTATGTGATAGACTTGTCTTGACACGAGTCTTCCCTGCGGTACATAGTCTCGACTAAGTCAGCCTTCCTCGAACATTCAACGAATTAGGTAACCAAAGAAAGAAACAAGTGAAATGAGGAAATACTTTGTGATGCTAGAGAGAACTTTACGAGAGAAGATACAAGTGAATTGAGAGATTATTGGGCCAAATGAGGCCTCATCTATTT
Organism: Artemisia annua; assembly: GCA_014162995.1. Classification (NCBI taxonomy): domain Eukaryota; kingdom Viridiplantae; phylum Streptophyta; class Magnoliopsida; order Asterales; family Asteraceae; genus Artemisia; species Artemisia annua. The sequence continues at coordinate 67,524 of LBNU01004159.1, read as the reverse complement.
ATACTACTCAAACTAGGGTAACTATATACATTTTCTAAAGTGGCTATTTCTAGATATTTCTAGGAGCATTCTAGAGTTTCTATGACATTCTTAGGGTTTTTAAGAGCTTCCAACACCTTCCATAGACTTTCTTGAGTCTTCTAGGCTAGTGTAGAATAATCTGGAATCTTGGTTTACCTTGTGAACAACCCTATCTTGTGTGCGGATCGTGACATTCTCCCCCACCTAAGCTCGCGACGCCCTCGTCATGTCTCTCTCTCAACAGTGTTGGATCTTGTCCATGGCATGCTTTGACGGGTATACTTGATTCTCTTTTGGCTTCTTCCATGGTTGATCCTTGTTCGTGCTTTGTAACACGATATCTCCTCCTCGTACGTCTACCTTTGCGGCAACTCTCTTGTGCACATCGCTCGGGTAAAACACTCGATATTGCGCCCCAAACTCCTCAAGGACGTCTTTGGTGTCTTTCCACGTCTCTACTTCGCTTGATATATCCCTCGTATTTTGCTTCAACTCATTGAAGTTGCTCTCAAGTTGCATTGCGGACTTCATCTTGACTCCAGTTTGGCTCCTCGTCAATATCGGTACGGTTTCTCGATTTTTTTGGTTTATCAGTTTTCTTTTACACCCCTATTTGGGTCGTTTTGGTTTGAGAACCAAACCGATGAACACCCTGGGCTTGGGTCTTGGTATTGATCTTAGGCTTGGCCAACAAGCCCAGTTCGGCTCCCGCTCTATTTAGTTTGACTAACCTAAATGCTTCAATTGGGCCAAACGTATTCATCAAACTTTAAATGCTTAATATTAGGCCATCAAACCCCAAACTCGATAAAGCTCCGTTGCTGGAGTCTGAGATGCTCGAAAGTACAATTTCCTTTGCTCTTTCTGAAGATAAGATGGTCTTTCTACCCAAATGGCTACTTTGCATTTTGTTATGTATGACACAGTGAAAATTCATTTCAAGATATTTGTTATGATACACAACATTGTCACAAGAGATGATTGTATTTGTGGATCGGCAGAGTCCATGACAATTTCTAAAAGAAGGTTGCACAATCTTTAGCGAATTCATTAGACATCCCGTATACTACTTTAGCACTAGAGTGAGATACATGGTCACACTTTAAACCAAAAAAAATGAAATTATCATAGAGAAAAACCATAATAACCCGAGATAGACCAATAAGTATGAACTTGGGAAAAACTCCGTGGGGTATAACGTGTTAATAGTGTATAAATGTACGATGAAGTAACATAATGAGCTTTTTAAAAATTTGCTTCGGATTGTGCTCAGATTGGTTAAAATCCACACGGGTTACCTAAAAATTTTAAGTTACATGTATTTGGTAATCCCGGTAATTAAGATATCAAGAAATGTGTGATAGATCTTTTACTAAACAAGTTCTTTTCATGCATAACAGACATTCGTGTGGGCGCCAAATATGGATCATAGCTAATTACAGTTTTCCATATTTAGTAATCATGCCAGCTTTTTCGCTCCAACACAATTTACTCCTTTAATCAAAACAACTTCATTTTGTTGTCTAATCCTAACACTAACAACAATAATAATCAAACAATAAAAAATCAAGATCCTTAGTTTTTATGTCATAATGGGGGAAAACTGATTAGATCATATTAGTTTTTTCACTTTTTAGAAACAAAAACCTCAAAAAACCAAAAGAAAAAAAAGAAGTTAAACCAAGAATGGCACAGGCAAATCCAGAAGAAAAATTGCAAGAAAAAATCGAGACAGCGAAGAGGAATGAAAAAAGGGAAATTACAAGTCCTACGTCATTTAAATTTAATGCACAAGCACCTGAATTTGTGCCTAGTTCGCGTACACAATCTCCTGTTTCGGGTTACTTTTATCCGTATTTTAATTATTTAGGAACGGGTGGAAATGATGGAAGTGGATCGGCTGATTGGATTTACGCCAGTGCTAGTGATCAGGATCAGCAAATGCATCTTTTTACAAATCCGAATGTTTTGGTTACAAATTATGCAAAGAATGTGAATGTTCTAACCGAAGATCTTCAACAAAAGATCATCAAACAGGTCCCTTTTGCTTGTTTTTGTTTGAGTGAGTTTAATATCTAACTAATATTGTGATCGTTGTCGTTCATAGTCATTTGTTAACCTCGCATTATGGAATACAAATAAATGAAACAGGTGGAATATCAATTCAGTGGCTTGAGCTTGCTTGCAAATGAGTCTCTTGTAAAACATATAAGCAAAGATCCAGAAGGCTATGGTGAGTGAGATCACATTACTTAGACCACTATGGTTACAAGATTAGTACTTTTTGTTGCAATATGATGTGGTTATGTAATGACAACGAGTTTTGTTACAGTTCCGATATCTGTTATTGCATCTATGAAGAAAATCAAATCTTGCATCAATAATAACCTTTTGCTCGCTCAAGCTCTTCGTTCCTCTTCAAAGTTGGTTCGTTATATTGACCCGCCAGTTTTCAAGAAATGATTTCGTGTTCCTTGGTTTATTTGTATTCCAATCGCTTGTAGGTTGTAAGTAGCGATGGGAAAAAGGTCAGGCGTAAACACCCCTTCACAGAGAAAGATAAAGAAGAATTGCAGGTTAGCTGGTGTACTTGAATACGTTTTTGCAACTTATGCAAGTGTTAAATTTGGTCTGATTTTTTTATTTATTATTATTTTTATTTTATTTTGTCAAGTCTCGCACTGTTGTTGGTGAAAATCTACCTGAAGATCATTCTCATCAAAATCTCGAGAAAATCTTTAGTGTCGTTGGAAGGTAAAGTTTCAAACTTTCTGATATTTTTTTAGCACTTTGAACTTAGTTAAATAATTGGTAGTTCGTAAACTAGTGTCAAAGCCATACGTATATGCCATCCTCCGGAGCCCAATTCATCGCATTCCAAAGGGGATTATGTTTTTAGCAATAAGGTATAAACTCGATGTTTTGTTCTTCGGTTTTATTATGATTATGTTCGTCGATGTTATGTACTTATGTCTATGATTATGATTTTTTGCTTTTGTTTTGAAGCTTCATGCTCTTGTAGAGTACGAAACTACGGAGATAGCAGAAAAGGCGGTATGTTTCGATTATTTAAGTTTAAGAACTTTGGTTTTGTTTCACCACCTCCTGAAAACTTGATAGCATCATTCAAAATGATTCTTTCAGGTTGACAAATTAAACGATGAAAGAAACTGGAGAAAAGGGTTTCGTGTTAGGTTGATGGTTCGACGTTCAGTATGTGACTAATTTGTAATTCTTTTTTATGTCATAATCGAGTCTTGTTAATATTATGAAACTTATGTAACTCAAAACATCCAGCCAAAATCTGTCCTGAAGACCAGGAAGTCAGATTTTGATGGTCTTCTCGATGACGATGATGATGCATACTTGTCCGAAGAGTCTTCTCAGCCTAATAGTGCAACTTCAGAACAAGCTGTTGACAGTAATGTGAGTGACATATCCCACATCTCAAATGCAATTTATTTATTTATTTATTTTTTTTTCTGAATTTTCTTGAGAAAATAACATGCTTGAATTTTGATATTAAAATTATACAAATCGCTTTTGTAGGTGAGAAGTTTAAACACCTTATAATTCTCAAGTTGTAGACTACTAATAACTTGATTATCAAGGTCTTAGTTGATTCAAAAACTACTGGATCAGTCTAAAGGTTACTGTTTCTTGGTAGGTTGAGGAGAATTCAAAAAAAGGATGGGCACGAGGGCGCGGGAAATCAAAGTCACGCACCCCAACTCACATCAGTCGTGGACTTCTTCAACTGTCTCCGCAAACGAGCAGCTCAGTCCATTTGGAAGCATCACCAACCAAACAGAGTCCTAAAGGGCCAAGAATGCCAGATGGAACAAGGGGTTTTACAATGGGAAGAGGGAAGCCCATTCTAACCGGCATACCGTAAGGTTTAATGCTCAATTTTGTCAGTTGTAGTTTTATTATACACTAGAAGCTAGTAGTTCCTTAAACAACTATCCAGGAGTCTTAACTTTTATTTCTTTTTGTAATAATGATGCCAACACTGATTCTTAAAGTTGAATTCCATGAATAAATTTTTGTTGAGAATTTGCAATCTTGTAACTAAGTTTACCGAACTAAAGTGTGTCTTCACGAAATATCCGGCTGCAATACACGCACACGCATGCACAAAAGACAAATATGTAAACACCATCTGCTACAGAAACAAAATCCTGATGATGTTGTATGCTGCCCTACACTACTCTACACATGTAACAGAAATGTGGCTTACACTAGAAATTTTACATCTCAGAAGGCTTCCCAGTTTGACTGAATTCTGCCTTCGAAACAGTGAGTTTAGTCCTCTATAGTTGAAGTGCACGAACAATAGAATATTATTTTGAGGATTAGATGATCTGTATCAAACAAATATCCAAGATTCAATCAACTAAAGGACCCTAAGAAGGAAAAAAAATGCAGGAAAACAGTTGGACAAAGATTATTTCTTTCTTCAGCTAAAAACAGAGTCAAGATAAACGTAAGAGTTAATTGTAAAGTGGACAATAAATATACATTAGACATTTGTCCTCGACTTAGAAGAAAAACTACATGTTCCTAATCGGTCAATAAAGGCATGACCATAATCGCACCTATAAGATTCTTAAGTTATCATCAAGTATAGATACAAAGCACAAACAACTATCAAGTGCAAGCCTGAACGGTCAATATATCCTGATGTGAGTTTAATATCATATGTCCTTTTTTATACCCATACACATTGTTTTTAATTTTACCAAAGATCCTCTTCAATGAGTAATTATACTCGAAACCAGTATTACCTTGAAAAAAATAAGCTAACAACTAAATCTTTAATAAATAACAATAACCTTTAAACTTTAAAGTGATTAGGTGCGAGTGTTTACCCTAGAGCGGTTCATTGACATAAAGGTAGAATGAGTGATACTATTGAAAATGGGTTATGGGAATGTCAACCTTCAAATTATTACTCAGAAACCACACTATAAACTAAAAACTAAACTTAAGAACACAGCATCAAATGGGAAATAATTTTAAAGTGTTTACCACATAAAAATTAAGCTTTGAGTGCTTTTAAACTATTGCGTCACCATATCAATAAATATATCTCAGATAAAAAAGTTTTACCTGTTCATATATTTGACCCTCCAAGATCAGTCTGCACATCCTTCCTAGGCATCCTGTACCATTGAAACAGAAACCACAGAGTCCTAAATAACCCTCCATTTGCAAAGTGTGGAATGAAAATACGCCCCCAATATGGATAGTAAGGGCCCGGCAATTTGATCAATGTGAAAAAAAGCATATTTGCATACAAATGCCATGGAACTTTAGCATCCTGAGACATGAGACAAAAAGTAAAACGCAGATTAAAACCACATTGAGGAAAATTAAATTTATTATTATATATAAAAGTAATTTAATAATCTTTGAATTCACCTTGAGATATGGAGATAATTTTAACGCTCTATTTCTCAAGACCCCGGCTACAGCAACACCAATAAGTATTGGAAGAGGGATTAAAACCAACTTTCTTTCATGAGCACAATATGACATCTCGCTAACAGAAGTAATCGCCATTACAGGTACATACAAGTACTGGGTGACTACCAATACAATGTCGATAATGAGTTGTGTAAAATTCTCCACGGCTGTGGTCCATGGGAAACTCTTAACCTCTTGGGGAGAACTGTCCCACAATTTTCTTGCCTTGTCTATTACTAGGTCAATATTTGACTTTCCATGTTCTTCTGGCTGTGACGCATTCATATTCATTGCAGAAAATATTTTTGAACTAGTATTTCCATACAATAAACTGTTCTGTTTAGAAATTGACATATTAGATTGACGTGACCAACCCTGTGCCAAATATAAAGATTTGTTAGTCAAACAAACATGTGCAAGTAATTTAGTTACATATTTCAGTGAAGATATATATTGAAAGGCTCATATATATATCTACTCTACATTGCGAATCAGTTAAACAATGTCAATGATACAATACAAATCTTTGTGTAGGCTGATTAGCACAACTTGAAGGAAAGCCTGAAGTGATGAGAACAAAAATAAACATTGATCTAGCTTAAAGTTGAGCCAGAAGACTAATTCATTATGCAATAGATGTGCTACTTGAGAGATACTCAGATTCCCAGTTTTACAGTAACTTGTGGTATACAATAAACTTAGAGCAGATGCTTACTGCATACCACAAGCAAATCTTTTTGAACTGAATGAAATATTGAAATGTGATATTTACAATTTACATACAAATATTTCCGACTGTGACAAACATTATACCACAAAAAAGTTTCAGAAAATTGGGTCAACCAAAATAGGAACTGACCAGAATACAGACAGCATTTCAAAGCTAGCTGATAGAAGTTTAGGGGTAAGTAACTGAAAAGACAATACCAAAAAGGCATTGTGTGAATGGTCAGCCCGTTTTGTTCAAAAGTTATAAGTTAAATCTGTGTTGGTGAGTTGATAAGTAGTAGGCATGTCAAACTCTCGAATAGTTTCAGTTGAAGGTTTGAATTTGACTCGTGGGTGATGTTTTGAATTTTGACTTGATGGCGGAGATAATTTGCTTGCACCCACCAAGTCATTTTCATTTCTGCAAGATTGAACTGAAAGCCTGGTCTCACTGAGACCATCAGTACAGTTCCACATATTTGTGGTAGCACATTTATCTTGCTACCAACAGACAAAGGAAAAGATGTGACAAACTTTCTCTCTGGTTAAATGAGAAGACAGACTCTTCACATGTAAAGGAGATTCCATCAAAACCTTGCTCCAATACCAACACATTTCTGAAACCTTCAACAATGTGTTGAAAAGCCGCAAGACAGAAGGGAGTCACGTGCATCTTATCCATCTTATCCAAAAGAATCCAATGACTGATTATAACTAGCTTTTATGCCTAATCACATTTGTTAAACTTGTAAGAGTAGTCAAGTAAAATCACCCCTAAATGAGTTGACTTGGTTTTACCCGAATCGCAAGTTACTGTCAGGCTCGGACCGAGTCGAGTCAATTTGTAACTATACTAAGTTGAATCGTGGTCGATGATTTCACGGAGTTAAGACTCCCACTGCGAAATTATGGCTTGAAACAAGGATTCATCTATTCTATTCATCACTTCGATTTTCAATTTATAAACAGCTAGCTGCATATGCGCAAGTTTCGAAGGTAATATGCATCGATTATTCTTTGGCTTTAAGATGCTAACATACATAATCCCAAGAACTATACATCATTTCCTACATATTTCAACCACAAACCAATAAATATTTTTTCACTCCAAATTTTGTGTAACCATTTGTGGGTCTTGCAATTAAGGGTATAATAACTGATATTTTCAGCTAACAGAGACATAAGCTATAAAAAAAATGCACAACAAAAATCCTAAATAAAGAGAACATGGATAAGTGTTGAGATAAATTGGTACCTTAAACGACATGATGGTAGAAGAGGAATTAAGGTTGAGCGCCATACGAGATGAGTGTTGGAGACAGGTTGATTGATTCAAAGGAAGAAGAGACGCCATTTCTGCAAAGGGTTTTTGTTCTTGTTCAAGGATGGATAAATATGTTCCACTGTAACTATTTGTGTTATTTGCAGTTTGCTCCTCGAAGTTTTATAGAAAAATCCGGCTCTTATAATTGTGAAAAAACGAGATGGGAATCCCGCGCGTTGCCGCGGGGTGTTTTCCGAATAGGAAAAGCGTGATAACGGTCGGTAGCTACTTAACATCAATTTAGTGACAAAGGACTGACTTTGCAAAGGACGTATAGCACGAATGACCAATTATGCAAATTATGAGAGGACTAAATATGAAACGAAACTCTGAGATGAAGAACCAATTTCGTACGAATAAAAAAAAAATAAAGATAACGGTCATTAGCTAACAGTCGTTAAATAACTTAACGGCCGTTAGTTATAAGGACTAAATGTGCCAACAAACCTGTAAGACGGAAGACCAATCGCAGGCGGAAATTAAAAAAAAAAAAAAAAAAAAAAAACGTTAACGTTGCGTTGGGCTACAGTAACTAACGGCCGTTAGTTACTGTGCGAATAAAATACAATAAAATCACTGTAGTAGTGGGTGGGGGGAAACAATCCCACTGAATGTATATATGTTATAATATAATTTAATAAACTCATTATTTTCATATTTATGCGTATGTAATGATTATACGAGTAATTACTTTGAATAAAACATTTGTTAAACATGAAATGTTTCATGTTAATTAATTATTTAATTTATAATTATGATAACTTTAATCACAATCCATAAGATTGCTATTAACAAAACCCTTTCTATCATAAAAGGAGAAACTCTGTTTATTAAATTAAATAATTAAATATTGATCTAATTATGAACTTATATGTTTAATTAATTTGTATTGAATACAGTTTACAATCTAAAAGAAAAATTTTAGTTGCATATATAGAGTTTAACTAGAGGTGGCAAAATAGATAGGTCGGGTCGGATCGGAGTATGGGTCTAGATGGGTTTAGAGTCCAAATAGGTTTTCTAGAAACATAAATCTAAATAGGTCCGAGTTTAGATGGGTTTTGGTAGGTTGACAAGATTTACTTTTTATTTTTTTAATAAAAATTTTTAAAAAAAAATACAAAAATAAATTACTTCTAGACCTGTTAGGTAATTGTTATATAATTGGACTTTACATCAAATAACCAATTAAACTCATCCATAATATTTAATGAGACTCAACTGACCTCAGCTCTTAATAGATATTTACTCAACTAGATTCATGTTTTACCAATGAGTCTCAAATTACCAGCTCTAAGTTTAACTAGTGTCGTCAGAGCACTTGTTGCACAAACTTTTCTTTTTCTTTTAAGGGTGTTTGGTTTAAGGGTGTAGGGATAAGATTTAGGTGATGCCCAAATTTTTTGTTTGATAAGTTTGTGTGGGCCTCAAAAGTGGGATTGATTTACAAATATTAGCTTTGTACAAAACCAAGGTGGTTTGCCACTTAAATATTCTTGTTCTATTTTTAAAAGGGTTTTTCTAACATGTGCATTTTTCTAACATGTGCTCTTAGGCACATGATAAGAAGTGGGCCCGTATGTCCTTTTTACTCAGGGATCCATAAAAATGACACAAAAAATATTTTTTTAATTTGAAAAATGACAAAAATCCACAAAAATGACACAATGACCCACTCTTATCATGTGCCCAAGGGCATAAGTTAGAAAATCCCTTTTTAAAATGGCTAAAATGTTGGCATAAATATTACGATATTTAATCTAAACATCCTCTTCATGTTTTGATGATGACAAAGATGTAAGTTACAACACATAACGTAAAGTGTTTAAGTTACTTGTTATCACAAATCATCTATGCATTCATACGTCAACGTCTCTCGACATCTCAACGTCTCGAGTATGCTTCAACAATCACTTAAGGTATGTATAAACAAATGTCTAATACATTTTATGATCAAATGGATTTTTATTTAGACATTACAAATTTTATAAAATGGTATAAACATTTTATATATTTTAGAAAAACATTTTGGTAATTAAAGGGAAATGTTTTAATTAAAAGAAAATGTTATAAAATAATATAAACATATTATATATTTTTGAAAAACACTTTTGGTAATAAAGGAAAATGTTTAAATCATACTAAATATATGAATTCAAATTTTTAACCAAAATCAGTTAGTTTTTCAGCAAATAAACTTTCCCCACTAAAAGACAAGTTTTCAGGCCATTACAGGAGGGCGGCCCCCTTAATTTTAAGGGGGCCGACCATGAATTAAGGGGGCCGGCACGGTCCACCTGACAGAATCTGTCAGAATTTTTCTCCTATAAATACCACCCCAAACCTGGTATTTTCCTAACCTTTTGCACGAAAATTTTCAGTCCCAATCCTTTCCAAACACACTTCTAAATCCTTTGATCATAAGTTTATTAGCTTTTGTTTCAAGTGATTCAATCCCTCATCACTCAAAGTGCAAGAGAAGAATCCTCCCTATCATAAAGCCAAAGATGTATTAGAGTCTAGTTAGTGTTGATGTGAAGTTGTGAGTTATGTATGTATATGTAATAAGTAGATCAAGATGATCTTACTTAGTAGTAAGTCAATGAGTGAGTAAGAAGTAGTGGGAAGAAGTAGTAGTGTGGAGAAGTTAAAGGTCAATATTTGACTTTCCATGTTCTTCTGGCTGTGATGCATTCATATTCATCGCAGAAAATATTTTTGAACAAGTGTTTCCATACAATAGACTATTCTGTTTAGAAGTTGACATATTAGATTGACGTGACCAACCCTGTGCCAAATATAAAGATTTGTTAGTAAACAAACACGTGCAAGTAATTTAGATACATATTTCAGTGAAGATATATATAGAAAGGCTCATATATATCTAGTCTACAGTGCGAATCAGTTAAACAATGTCAATGATAAAATACAAATCTTTGTGTGGCTGATTAGCACAACTTGAAGGAAAGCCTGAAGTGATGAGAACAAACACAAACATTGATCTAGCTTACAGTTGAGCCAGATGACTACTTCATTATGCAATAGATGTGCTACTTGAGAGATACTCAGATTTCCCAGTTTTACAGTAACTTGTGGTATACAATAAACTTGGAGCAGATGCTTTACTGCATACCACAAGCAAATCTTTTGAACTGAACGGAATGCGATATTTACAATTTACATACAAATACTTACCACTATGACAAACATTATAACACAAAGAAGTTTAAGAAAATTGGGTCGACCAAAATAGGAACTGACCAGAATACAGACAGCATTTCAAAGCCAGCTGATAGAAGTTTAGGGGTAGGTAACTGAAAAGACAATACCAAAAAGGCATTGTGTGAATGGTCAGCCCGTTTTGTTCAAAAGATATAAGTTAAATCCGTGTTGGTGAGTTGACAAGTAGCAGGCATGTCAAACTCAGAATATTTTCGGTTGAAGGTTTAAATTTTAACTAGTGGGTGATGTTTTGAATTTTGACTTGATGGCAGAGAGAATTTGCTTGCACCTGCCAAGTCATTATCTTTTCTTTAAGATTGTACTGAAAGACCGGTCTCACTGAAACCATCAATACAGTTCCACATATTTGTGGTAGCACATTTATCTTACTACCAACAGACAAAGAAAAAGATGTGACGAGCTTTCTCTCTTGTTAAATGAGAAGACAGACTCTTCACATGTAAAGGAGATTCAATCAAAACCTTGCTCCAATACCAACACATTTCCGAAACCTTCAACAATGTGTTGAAAAGCCGTAAGACAGAAGGGAGTCATGTGCATCTTATCCACCTTATCCAAAAGAATCCAATGATTGACTATGACTAGCTTTTATGCCTAATCACACTTATTAAACTTGTCTGAGTAGTCAAGTGTAATCACTCCTACAATGAGTTGACTTGGTTTTACCCGAATCGCAAGTTACTGTCAGGCTCAGACCGAGTCGAGTCAATTTGTAACTATACTAAGTTGAATCATGGTCCATGATTTCACGGAATTAAGGTTCCCACAATGAAATTACGGCTTGAAACAAGGATTCATCTATTCTATTCATCACTTTGATTTTCAATTTATAAACAGCTAGCTGCATATGCGCAAGTTTCGAAGGTAATATGCATCGATTATTCTTTGGCTTTAAGATGCTAACATACATAAGCCCAAGAACTATACATCATTTCCTACATATTTCAACCACAAACCAATAAATCTTTTTTCACTCCAAATTTTGTGTAACCATTTGTGGGTCTTGCAATTAAGGGTATACTAACTGATATTTTCAGCTAACAGAGACATAAGCTATAAAAAAATGCACAGCAAGAACCTAAATAAAGAGAACATGGATAAGTGTTGAGATAAATTGGTACCTTAAAAGACATGGTAGAAGAGGAATTAAGGTTGAGCGCCATACGAGATGAGTGTCTGAGACAGGTGGATTGATTTAAGGGTAGAAGAGACGCCATTTCTGCAAGGGTTTGGGTTCTTGTTCAAGGATAGATAAATATGTTCTACTGTAATTATTTGTGTTATTTGCAGTTTGCTCCTCGAAGTTTTATAGAAAAATCCGGCTCTTATAATTGTGAAAAAATATAATTTAATAAACTCATTATTTTCATATTTATGCGTATGTAATGATTATACGAGTAATTACTTTGAATAAAACATTTGTTAAACATGAAATGTTTCATGTTAATTAATTATTTAATTTATAATTATGATAACTTTAATCACAATCCATAAGATTGCTATTAACAAAACCCTTTCTATCATAAAAGGAGAAACTCTGTTTATTAAATTAAATAATTAAATATTGATCTAATTATGAACTTATATGTTTAATTAATTTGTATTGAATACAGTTTACAATCTAAAAGAAAAATTTTAGTTTCATATATAGAGTTTAACTAGAGGTGGCAAAATAGGTAGGTCGGGTCAGATCGGAGTATGGGTCTAGATGGGTTTAGAGTCCAAATAGGTTTTCTAGAAACATAAGTCTAAATAGGTCCGAGTTTAGATGGGTTTTGGTAGGTTGACAAGATTTACTTTTTATTTTTTTAATAAAAATTTTTTTAAAAAAAATACAAAAATAAATTACTCCTAGACCTGTTAGGTAATTGTTATATAATTGCACTTTACATCAAATAACCAATTAAACTCAACCATAATATTTAATGAGACTCAACTGACCTCAGCTCTTAATAGATATTTACTCAACTAGATTCATGTTTTACCAATGAGTCTCAAATTACCAGCTCTAAGTTTAACTAGTGTCGTCAGAGCACTTGTTGCACAAACTTTTCTTTTTCTTTTAAGGGTGTTTGGTTTAAGGGTGTAGGGATAAGATTTAGGGATGATGCCCAAATTTTTTGTTTGATAAGTTTGTGTGGGCCTCAAAAGTGGGATTGATTTACAAATATTAGCTTTGTACAAATCCAAGGTGGTTTGCCACTTAAATATTCTTGTTCTATTTTTAAAAGGGTTTTTCTAACATGTGCATTTTTCTAACATGTGCTCTTAGGCACATGATAAGAAGTGGTCCTGTATGTTCTTTTTACTCAGGGATCCATAAAAATGACACAAAAAATATTTTTTTAATTTGAAAAATGACAAAAATCCACAAAAAATGACACAATGGCCCACTCTTATCATGTGCCCAAGGGCATAAGTTAGAAAATCCCTTTTTAAAATGGCTAAAATGTTGGCATAAATATTACGATATTTAATCTAAACATCCTCTTCATGTTTTGATGATGACAAAGATGTAAGTTACAACACATAACGTAAAGTGTTTAAGTTACTTGTTATCACAAATCATCTATGCATTCATACGTCAACGTCTCTCGACATCTCAACGTCTCGAGTATGCTTCAATAATCACTTAAGGTATGTATAAACAAATGTCTAATACATTTTATGATCAAAGGGATTTTTATTTAGACATTACAAATTTTATAAAATGGTATAAACATTTTATATATTTTAGAAAAACACTTTTGGTAATAAAGGAAAATGTTTTAATTAAAAGAAAATGTTATAAAATAATATAAACATATTATATATTTTTGGAAAAACACTTGTTTGCGTAATTAAAGAAAAATGTTTAAATCATACTATATATGAATCAAATTTTTAAACAAAATCAGTTAGTTTTTCACCAATAAACCTTCCCCACTTAAAAGACAAGTTTTCGGCCGGTTTACAGAGGGAGGGCGGCCCCTTAATTTTAAGGGGGCCGGCATGAATTAAGGCCGCCCACGCTCCACCTTGACAGAATCGTCAGAATTTTTCTCCTATAAATACCACCCCAAACACTGGGTATTTTCCAACCTTTTGCACGGAATATTTTCAGTCCCAATCCTTTCCAAAACACACTTCTAAATCCTTTGATCATAAAGTTTATTAGCTTTTGGTTTTCAAGTGATTCAATACCCTCATCACTTAAAAGTGCAAGGAGCAAGAATCCCTCCGCTATCATAAAACCAAAGATGTGATTAGAGTCATAGTTAGTGTTGATGTGAAGTTGTGAGTTATGTATGTATATGTAATAAGTTAGATCAATGCATGATCTACTTAGTAGTAAGTCAATTGAGTGAGTAAGAGTAGTGGAAAAGTTAGGTAGTGTGGAGAAGTGCATTTAGTTGTGAAGATGTAGGTGTGTGAATAAGTAGTGGAGTATAGAAGAAGTTGTGAAGTAGTGAAGAAAGTCGTGAAGTGTGAAGTCGTGAAGAAGTTGTGAAAGTCGTGACAGAACATCATGAAGTCATGTAGGAAATTTGTAGTGATGAAGGTGTCGTGGGAGATTGGTTCTAGCGTACTATTAGCAGTGGCACAGCTATTTAAGGGGCGGGGGGGGGGGGTGGGCGCCCGACCCCCGAAATTTTTTGCGATGTAGGTATATAGTTTTCGTGTAGAAAAAATTTCGGTATATCGGTTTCGACCCCCATTTTAATTGTGAAATTTTTTTTATATTAAGCAATAAATTGAATCCATTACATTTTACATAAGCTCATCTACCCAATAAACACCAAACTAAAATACTTACATAATTTTTATATAACCCACTGAAAAGAAAAAAAAATAAAACGGCCCACTAAAAAAAAATAAAATAGAACTGGAACATTGAACCAACACAAACAATAACAGTTTACCAACCGTTTGTCTCCTTTTTAATGTTTAGTTGTCTTGGACAAATGTTTAGTTTTGTAGTGATTAAAACTTTTTTTTATATAATAATAGTATTTAATTTTTGACCCGACCCTAATCGAATCACCGACCCGAACATATTACCCGAAAAATAGCGTTAGGAAAAAAAATTTAAATCCCGACCCCCCACTGAAAATTTTCAAGCTTCGCCACTGACTATTAGAACCCGACATTTAGCTTAGTGTCGTTAATTGGTGTAACCTAAAGTTGTGTACGGTTTTCTTCGCCAAAAGGGAGCTTGTTGAGTAGTGAAGAAAACTCTCGAGTAGGTGACTCGGGGAGTGAAGTAGGGCAAGGAAGGTGTCTGTAGCCGAACCACTATAAATCATCGTGTCCAGTTTGCATCTTCTTTCTCTTATCTCTTTACATTTATTCTTGCATTTATCGCTTTATATCTATGCTTGCATATATGTGTTGGTTGTTGCTTATATTGTTTTGATGTTGAATGTGATAGATATAAGTTCATATTGCTATAGGATGAATAATCATATTAATGGACTTAGATGCATTATTCACACTTCTCATGTTGAGTTTAACTTAATCGATAATTTGATACAAAATGTTTTAAGATTTTAAAAGGAAAATATATTCACATAAAGATCAACCAAAGCTCTATTCATAAAACTAAGTTTTGAAAACAAACTCAAAAGTACACATATATAATTGATCGTATTGATTATATATTGTTTTCATAATAAACTCTAATTGAAGATTTTGAAACAAACATTTTAAAACGAAAAGGAGGCAAAACTATTCAACCCCCCCTTCTAGTTTTCCACATAAAATATTTAAATTTATAAAATACATTCATTTAAAAAATAAACAATATATTATTTTATTATACTTTATCTCTCTTCATTTACTTCAAAACCTATATTAAATCCAAATCCAAATCTAAAGGGGTGCTTGGTGAGGGGGTTAAGGGGGTATGGAATGGGAAAAGGATTGATTAAAGGTGATTGGTTGGAGGGGGTAATATAATGATTACTCACTAATGGATAATGGACCATTATAGAGTAAATTGGGGGGTAAGGGATTGATTACCCCCATCACCCATTCTTTTACATTTCAATTCCTTTTCCTTTTCCCTTTCCTTACTACTAACCAGGCACACCCTAAATACTAAACCCACCTACAAACCAAATGGACCCTAAGTTTTTCCTCAACTGTGCATCTTTTAAAAAGAGAAAAACACATGTCTTTTCTTTTTATTTCTGCAGGTGTAGACATTTCAACCAAGTGTGCTTTTCTGCTTATGTTTAGTTGTGTATAAGCGTTCAAATATTAGTATATACTAGACAAGTACCCGTGCATAGCAACGAGATTTTATAGCTACAGATAGTTGTAACGATAAAAAACGTTTAGGGGTTATAAACGAAAAATAATAAAAGTTTAAGGATTTGAGGATTAAACATAATGTTTTGAAACCCGGTTTGACCCGGCCAGTTTGACCGGTTGAACCGCTTCCGATAAAAAAAACGAGTCAAATAAAACCGGTTTTTATATTTTCGAAACCAGGTTAGACCCGAAAATTGGTTTTGTATATTTTTCCCTAAAATTGTGATGTAAGCTTAGACTAATTAGTATATACCTTAAATACGTTTTAATTTAAAATTATTTTATAAGTTTTCTTAGATGGATAACTGAATTTTTAAGATAGTTTCTAAGTTGTCAAAGATAGATTAGCAAAGGGTAATTTAGTCAATACCTTAATTTCAGTTTTTTTCACTTTTTACTTCTTGAATTTTTGACCATTTTCTCTTTATAAATAGTATAGATATGCTTTCAGATAAAACAAATGGAAAACAAAAACCCTAACTTAATCCTTGTTTCCATGTTTTATGCCATTGTATTACACCGTAGTGGTGGCATAAAAATTTACAAAGGCTCCAAGAGGCAATAATAAGGCTGACAGTAGTGGTGACCCAGGTTTCTGGAGTTATCGTTGTCATCTCACCACTATCTCAGCTTTTCTCTCTGATCAAACACATGATCCTAAGCCCGTAGTAAGGCAAACCCGGTCACAACCAAAAATAGGAACGCAGACAGTGGGGGAGCCAGGGTGCTCAGTCTCCTCCTACACGCACAATCGTTTTGCTATTTATCTTATAAAATTTAAACTTATGACCCAGCTATAAGCAAATGACTCCTACAACCTTTAGATGTCAAAAGAATTAAGGGGGTACTTGGTGGAGGGTTATATGGCCTAATCAATGGCAAAGAATATGAATCATGGTGCTTAGTATGCTATAATGTAATGACCCATTACCTAATAGTGGGTAATGGGTCATTACCCAATAAATTGAGAGGGGGGGGGGGGATTACTCATTACATTGCTTTGCATTCCCCTTAATTTGAACCAATCATGCCCTAAGAAAAGTTTGCATTCTCCTTAATTTGAACCAATCATGCCCTAAGAAAAGTTTGATACCATTTCACGCACAAGGTTTTTATCTAATATATTTTTCTTAGTTGTTATCTTTTTTTTAATCAAAATTTTAGGTACCTCGACGTATGTGGTTATTAGAACCAACCATTTAAAGTTTTAGTTATATTACTTTGTTAGTTTAAGGAGGAAAATCCGACCCGTCTTGTTGATAATCCATGGCTCCGTCCCTAACCAAAAACATACCCAACAAAAATTAATTCAAAAAATACTCAGACACACAAACCATGCAAACCAAGTAAGGTCGGCTGAGCGACCCAACCAAGCAAAAAAGAGAAAGGGGCCACGTTCAGCGGGGTCTCCGTAGGGGGAGGGGATGCGGCTCAGAGGAGAGACCGACCCCAGACTTTGTCGCCATTACAATTAGTCTAAATAAACACACACATTAACCAAACAAGCTTTAAATATATATTGCTTTGGTAGCTTCACCACATTGATAAGTATAGGTTTATAATTGTAGCAACTCGTCTCATACTATTAGATGACAATTCGTCCCATGATTTCATACCCTCAGATTTCGAGACAGTCAATTAAAATAGTGTTACATTTTCAGTTATGTGGATATACATGTGTGTATCGTGAATGATGGTATGAATGTATGCGAGGACCATTTGATGGAGGGGATTGGAGTAACTAGTTTCTTGATTAAGAGGAGATAGTACGGTTGTCAAAAGAAGACAAGTTGCTTAGAATTTAGAAAGATGCCTTTAAAAAAAAGTTGCTTAGAAAGATGATTGACAAATAAATACTACTACTTCAAATGTGGATCAAGAAACAAAGTGGTGCAAGATCACATGCATCTTCATTTGCCGCTTACGAAAGAACAGCCTTTCCGGGTTTTACTCGACTTGATTATCTTTGTATAGATCTTTACTCAACTTTATGCCTTAATTATGGAAATGATATAGAAACCGCGCGTAGAACATCTTAGGTTGCGCTTGTGTGATAAATGCTTGGGGTAAAATGTTTTATTAACCGGTGGAATATGAGAAGTTCCAATGATGGATCGATACAAAACATGATTGACGATCACAAAGATAAATAACAAAGCTCGGGCCTTGTTGACACGATGTTGATGAGTGAAACCAAATAGAATGTTGCGTTGTCTCTATGCATAACGCTCGGGCTTTATTGACCTGATGTGTCGTAAATTATTGGTGCCGTCCGGTCTCTTGGGTTTTTTTTTTTTTTTTTTTTTTTTTTTTTTTTTTTTTTTTTTTTTGACACGGCATTATATAAAAAACTAGCAAGGCCAAATACCTTTTTTTTTGAACGGCGATTTTTATTAAACTAGCAAGCCGCTAGAAAACGGGAACAAGAATTACAATTTGGAACAAACGCTAACCGGATCAATTGTCCAGTCAAGCCAACAAGATTGAAAATTCCTACTTCTATGAGAGAGAAGCTTGATATCATCACCTATTGTGTCCTTCCTTGGAGGCTTCATGTCAAAGCATAACCTGTTCCTAAAATGCCATATAGACGAAAGAGTAGTTTGAACGACTACATCAAAGTATAGAGCTGTTTTGGAAGGAAAGTTGCTGGAATCAGCCCAAATACTTATTCGTCAAAAACACTAGTTGATTTGATGATTTCTATCAAGGATTGATAATTATTTTGACGAAGATCATGTATATGGTAATTTTTTTTTTCAAAAAAAGTTTGGTAATTCACATTCAGCCATTATACTGAAAAATATTACAATCTTTTTTAACGTCTTAATATACAAGAACCTTTACATTTTCTTTTACTAGTAATGTTTATAGTCGGTCTTTCTTTTTGTGTATATTATATTTGGAATACTTTCATTAACGAGACAAACCATATACTATACAAAATAGCGATGCAACGAATAACGGTTGGTGCCAAAACTTGATTCCCAATTTATGTTTCTTTATACCTTATGATTCCTTATTGTACCTACTTATTCAATGATTTTTTATTTTTCTTTTTAGTTTGTTGGTTAACTCGGTTAGGCCCCGGATAACATCAACAGAGAAAACCTCGGCCGTTTAACTATTTTCTAACATAAAATATAAAACATTTGGCATAATTCAATCATAGACCATGACCTTAAACTACATAAGATTTGTCAACTAGCTTTTGTGTAACTACCATCCATTGACACGACAGGGTGATATTTTAGACAAAAATAAGTAAAGATAAACATCTGTATCATTGTTGCATTGTCACATTTCGAGTTTTTATTTGATAATGTCGTTCGATGTGATGTGATTAAAAAAAGATACATTATTAGCAATAGTGATATGATCATGTTGTGTCGTCCTTTCTTTTCCTATCGGATAATCAAACTTTTCATCCATTTGTTGTGTATCAAATCACTGGATGTCTGGATGACCATAAATAATTTAGTTGAACCCGGTTATCATATCATGCATACACGTTATTCATGCACGACATTGAAAGTACGTTTTGAAACTTTGATATATGTATTATGAAAAAAATAGATATGACTATATATACAGTACAGTAGAATGTGGTACTCGGAAGAAAATCAGAATTTCTAACTAATTGCTAGAAAAAAATACTTTGCATAAGTTGAATTACTCATATTAGAACACACATTTGTTCTTTAGGTGACACGAGTTACGCACAACATAACATTTCAATGAGTATGATATGTAGTTCGTTATATTGTCCTCTTAATACGAACTGATATATCAAGACAGTACAAAAAACAGAACTTGATTATTGAACAATTAAAGCAGACGATGTAATTGGAACTTTTATAGTGGGTAAAACAATCGTACAACTTTCTAACTAATTAATGTACAGACCAGACGTTATATTCTGTATTGGGATTTTTTTTATTTTTTTATTTATTTATTTATTTATTTATTTTTTTTAATAAGTTTTAAAATTGTATTAGCATAAATTTGAAATTCGAAAGGAATTGATGTAATTTAGTTTTGTAAAGAGCATTAATGCTAATAAACTTTTACAAAGGTACGGTATATAAGTGTGTCATGTTAACCAACTTGGCTAGCTCAGTTGGCCATGAAGAGTGACTTTAGAGAGGTTGTTACCACATGCGAGAGGTCTTAGGTTCGAGTCTCTTCATGGGAGTTTTCATTCAAGGTGGAATCTGTGGGGTTCAGGGACTACTTTCTGGGTATGTACTATGGAATCGAATCACTAATTATTATTCGAGGTTGGCAGGGACTACTTTCTGACTAAGTACTGTAGAATTGAATAACTTAGTATTGTACTAACTCACCGTTTAAAGAATGAAAGAAAGAAAGAAAGAAAGAAAAAAAAAAGTGCCATGTTAGATCAAAAATGTATTAATTAACATTTTCCATGCATAAACATATCCAAACAGTTTCTAAATTTTTTTGAAGTTTTATATGCATCTCATACAATCTATACTACATATAAGACTAAGGATCAAATGAGAAGAATCCTTAAAATAAGAAGGATGGGAAATAGTTATAACTGCACATTAGAGATGCATCAATTTGAATTATATACATCTCTAACTTTTTAGATGCATCGTAATATACTTTCTAGCTAAAATTTAGATGCATATACATATATTAGATGCATTTCATCAAGTTAAACAAATCCTATGTATTTTTCGTCCTCTACGTGTCAAGTTTGTTGCAAGTACGACTTTGCATCGTTTTCACTTCAAAATCACATTCGAAACTAATTGTAATGCATCTAAATGAATAGAGATGCATCTAATTCAAGTCGATGCATCTCAAATACGCGGTTATTGTTATTTCTCATTCTTCTCATTTTAAATTTTCTTCTCACTGGATCCTTACCCCTACATATAAAAGAAAAACAGTCAAACCTTGAAAAGTGAAATGTTAAAAGTAAAAGGTGAGAGAAATGTATAGTGTAATTAATATTCTTATTAAAACACCTCATTACTTAAAAGTACAATAATTTATTCACTTTACACAACCAATTAAAAATATATATCAAATTAAAAACAAACAATTAAAACACCCCTTACTAAAAAGTACAATAAAATTTTCACAATGTACAATTTAAACATGCTACAACATATTCCAAAATATAAAATAATTAAATACACTGATTACTGTTATTTTTAAAACACCCTAAAATGAAAAGTATATGTTATTATTCATATTATACAAATTAATAAAACACACAAAGTTTCATACAAGCTAACAAGTTGATGGTACATATAGTTTTGAAAACGGGACCGGACTAACAGGTTCAACCGGGAACCGGTGTCGCCACCGGTTCGGCTAACCAATAAAAGCAATCCGAAAATGAACCAGAGAGGACCCGTTGAATGATGGATGTCGAATCCAACAAAAATAAATCCTACTAATATTGTTTGTAGATAGCAACAAGTAGGGTCGAATCCACAGAGATTGGTTTAGATAATTCTTAAATAACCAAATAAGTTAACAGGGGTTTTTTTTTATGTTTGACAAACAAATAACAAGGAATAAAACTAAGAGATTAAACTAAATACTATAAAGAGATGTAATTTGTGAGTAAATATAATCTAGTTAAAGGTGCAATCTAAGTATGAATCCCTGGTTAATCACTGAAGCTAAAACGTTTCATATACTTAAGAATAAACTGGTTATGGTCGTTAACAAGCTCTAACAACCTGTCTCTCCTTAATGTGTCGATAAACAAAACAAGCTCTTTGCTTACTTCTCTTATCGAATAACCAGCCCTAAACAAGCTCTTAAGATTTGATTTTCGATAGCATTAGACCTTAGAGAAACTACCAATTCTAATCGATAAACGCATAAGCTCGGTTCATCTAAACTAGATTACACATTCCCTTAACAATAACTAAAAACTTGACCATAATCAACATTGTTAATCGCTACAAGTATTAGAACATTCAAGCAATTACGGACTTCAATTTCTAAATAGCAAAGTAGTATTTCAACAATTGAATAACTAAACTAAAATTCAACTAATCAAAATAACAACATTCAATCTGAGAATTCGCAAATACTCCAAAGTACTGAATTAATTCAAGCAACAAGTTTTAGAACCTAATTGGATTCATAACATAGATAACCCTTAACTAGATAGTAAATAAAATTAGCTACTCATGACAAGAGGAAGAAATCACAACTATGGATGATGAGCCCCTCGTCTTTGATCTTCCCTTGTGTTTTTCTGTTGGTGTTGTGTTGAGAGTCCTTCTAACTGTCCTCTTCTCAACTGCCACACCTGGTCTTTTTATAGTCCATCTCTCCACTTTAGTTAACTGCTCCCACGATGTCCAAGATGCCTTGAAGAACCGTTCTCCCTTTGTTGCCTCAATGAAACCCACAATCTGATATTGTGTTTTAGTTTGGGCATTTGTACAACGAGGCCCTCTGATGTGTTTCAAAAGCTTTAAATTTATAACACTAATTTCACCATTTTCCTTAATTTATAAAACACATGGGTAAAGTATAACCCCCGTTTATAGCAAAGGTTTAGGTAAGACGAAGTCGTCCCAAGAGATCGTAGAAAAGCCAAGTTAGCAATTGTGTTAAAGTAAAGTCCCTAGATTGTCACTTATCCAAAGACTAGCAATTTAGATTGATTGTTTTATATGATTAAAAGATATGTTTATTTAGGCTAAGAAACATGGAAGTAGCATGTGAATGATAAGCAAGCAATCATGAATAAGATATATAAGCAAGAGATGCATGGTTAACACTCGTACCTATAACTATCCAACATATTAAGAAACCCTTTCGACCTATGATTCTCAATATATCAAATGCATTAAGAATGCTTCATAACAGAAGTATACATAAGCCAATTTCCTCATCAAGTTCGTTAGACATGAGATAAGGCATTAAACAAGATCATGGATGGGTTGGTAAATGTTTTGTCGACCAATTTCTACAAGGTTAACACCAAGTTGCCATCGACAAACACCTTGAAATAATACCAAAATGGCAGACCTTTTCGACCTACTTCTACCACAGAGATACATCAAACATTCAACAATGATCCAAGCATAATCTCATCAATTAAAATTAAGCGTAGTATCAATAGCAAGCGTACATTACATTGCAAACTACCATATAACTATTTCACCCAAATAAACATATAACGACTACTCCATTATTGTAATAACAAAACTCATAACATTCAACATGAATTTCATAAACTTCATAATTCAATTCGACAAAGTAGAAAAGTGTACCAAAGTGATTACAACGAAAGAACAATTGATTTCACAGAGATAACTCTCTAGGCTCGTTCTCTACACTCTGTCACAGTAATAGAATCACAACCTCGACCCTCGATATAGTGAACTTGGTATGAGTTCACCAATCTAACTTGGTATACTTCCCTACTTCTCGTTGGTGTTGCCCCCTTTATCTCTGCTTCGTAGCTTTCTTTTATAAGCACAACTTGACCTAATTCAACTCCACTATTCAGTAAATGAGGACAAGTGATCGGCCTCACAATGAATGCAAACATTAACTCTGTTTTGTAACTGTCAAGGTAAGGGCGCCGCACTTCGTAGAAAGTGCGCCGTACTTCGCGTATATTCAATTTCTTTTACCCGCCAAGCAAGTACGCCGCACATAGTCCTAAGACCGGCGTACTTGAGTCTTTCACACTTGTATATTTTCATTTCAAGTCCCTCCTTTCTTATATTTGTCATTTAATACTCTTTTTAGTGGTATTTCTGACTTTCTTCTCTCGTTCTATCCTGCAACCAGATTAGTACCAATTCTACACAAATAGCGTGATATTCTATATAATATAATAGATAAATGATATATAATCGATGGAATAAATATGTATAATTAGAGCGTCATCACCCTCTAACTTTAAGCTCTTGTCAAACTATTCTTCATCTTTTATATCTACAACAAAGCCAAAAGTGTATAAGGTATCTTTACACCTTAAAAAAATCAATACTAAGTCATAAAGATGTACCATTATCTGATTTGCCTCATTAAACATAAAATACAATTATAATCCATCACTTAAGACCATATCGATAATAAATCATGAGGGAGTAGGTATAAATAATATGTTTATTATGCACTTAACAAATTCCCCCACACTTAGCTTTTGCTCGTCCTCGAGCAATACACAAACAACTTCTCTAACGAGATCAAGTTTACCACTGAAAAGTAACCAAGCTATTCAAAACACATAACATGTCATGAACTATTGCACTTAAACAACTCACAGCAACTTCGAGTTCATTGTCACTTGAAAATGAAAGGAACTAAATATGGATACTCTCATAAGTATTTATCCTAACCTCTCAAGTATCTGGTGTGTATTTTTTCACTCAAATTCGTTTCAAAGAAGTGACATACCATAATGTTGCACAGGTTCTCATTCTCCACTACTTAGAAAACATATTTCACATGAATCTGATGGACTTTATTAGGCTGTTTGGCTTTGGATCAGGGTAGGAAAAGAGTATATATGTGGGTTAAAAAAAGTAACTGAGCATATATATAACAACACGAGTAAGCGTACAGTAAGGACCAATGATGTTCACTTCCGAAAACTCTTCAACTTCAGCGTTGCAATCTGTTCTCAATTTCCAGATAAAGAATCACAGTGTGACATAAGTTAATCACATCTATCCTCTCGGCCATATCGTTAAAGAAGCCCAAAATTTCAGTAACTAATCAATTTTTTTTCTTAACTGTAATGTATGTACAAACATAAACACCATCTCTAAGGTAAACTTCTACATTCAAACACTTAACTTTTCTTTTTCCTTTTTTTTTTCCTCTTTTTTTTTTGATTTTTTTTTTTCTTTTTTGTTTTTTTTTTTTGTTTTTGATTTTTTTTTTTTTTTTTTTTTTTTTTTTTTTTTTTTTTTTTTTTTTTATTTTTTATTTTTTTGCATACAAACTAAAATAAAACAAAAAATGATGGCTACACTTCTATAGAAAAGCTCTACGACCTATACTTCAACCAAATAATGCACCCCCACACTCGTTTCTTTATATCTTGTTTGCCCGCATTCACATATATGCTCTGTCAACTTATTGGGTTAAGAGTAATAGATAAGTCAGGTTCAGGTTCGTGATGAGAGTTGCAAGAATGAAGGGTTATTGTAGGCTCAAAGTGATTCAGTAATGGGAAATATTGTAACTGGTCGTAGGATTCGTTTGTGTTTGGTTAGTTTATGGTTGAACCTAAATGCCATCATCATTTTCATGCATATGTATTCAATGTAGTCTCAAAGACGACCAATGCGAGTTCTAGATGACCAAACTAATGAAAGAATAAGGCTCATGAAAGAAAGAAAATGACTGTTATTGGTATGACAGTCAAAAAGGCTCAATAGCTCACATGGTTATGTTTGGGATTTACCAAATTTAGTCCCTAATCATCATCAAGAAAAACGACTACTAGTTAACTGTTAGTTGAAAGATATATAGCTCAATTGTGTTATGGACCTTTCAAACTCAGTTAAATCTTCATGGCAAACAATCAACAACATCAGAAAAAGTGTATTTGTTTCTTTCAAAAAAAATATTTATTTGTGATGGCTTATGCTTGCAGTTTGATGGAAATGAAGAAATCACAGTTCAACTCCCCCACCCTTAAACCATACATCATCCTTGATGTATTCAAAAAGAAGTTTACGAGCATATTAAATAGAACAGTAAAACGAAACTTCCTTGGATTTTGTGCTTTAAAAGGAGATGTTGTACAATGGCAGCTCCATATATTGAGATGCAACCTGAACAACAGTAAAGGTCTTTGATCCGCTTTGGTTCCAATGGGCTTAAGGAAACCATGAGTAGCCATAAATTACTGAAATAAAAGCATTACCAATAAGAAATAAAGCAAAAAAAAATAACTAAAAGCATAAAACATTGGGTTGCTTCCCAATCATCGCCTTTCTTTTACGTCTTTGGCTAGACTCAGGTATGCTTCAAGTTGCATAGATTGGAAGTTCCAAGCTCATTTCTTCCATGTTGCACACTTGAAATCCTTCATAAAAAGGCTTTAGGCGATGACCATTAACCTTAAAGATTTTTTTCAGTACTAAGACTTTTAATTTCAACTGCACCATGAAGAAAAACATTAGTAACAACAAACGGCCCGACCCAGCGGGAACGCAATTTACCAGGAAACAACTTGAGTCTAGAATGGAAAAGAAGAACTTTTTGGCCAACACAAAAATTCTTTCTAGAACTCATTTTGTCATGAAAAGCTTTAGTTTTTTCCTCGTAAATTCGTGAGCTTTCATATGCATCATTACGAATTTCTTCCAATTCATGTAATTGTAACTTCCTGTTTTCTCCAGCATCATCTAATTTCACATTAAAATTCTTTACAGCCCAATAGGCTTTGTGCTCTAGTTCAATAGGAAGGTGGCATGCCTTACCAAACACTAAACGAAAAGGAGACATACCTATAGGTGTCTTGTAGGCTGTGCGATATGCCCACAATGCATCATCAAGTTTAACACTCCAATCTTTTCGGTTTGGGTTGACTGTTTTCTCAAGTATTGACTTGATCTCTCTATTAGACACCTCCGCTTGCCCGTTTGTTTGCGGGTGGTAGGCTGTTGAAACACGGTGAGTCACATTGTATTTCTTAAGCAAAGCTTCCATCATCCGATTGCAAAAATGAGTGCCACGGTCACTGATTATTGCTCGTGGTGTACCAAACCTGGAAAAAATGTTAGCCTTGACAAAATCTGCAACATCTTTAGCATCATCAGTTTTTGTTGCCTTAGCTTCCACCCACTTTGAAACATAATCAACGGCCAAAAGAATATAAACACAGCCAAAAGAAGGTGGAAAAGGCCCCATGAAATCGATACCCCATATATCAAATATTTCACAAACATTTATAGAAGTAAGGGGCATTTGATCTCTGTGACCTAAATTACCGGTTTTTTGGCAGCGTTCACATGACTTGCAAAACATGTATGAATCTTGAAAAACATTTGGCCAAAATAATCCACACTCTAGTATCTTACGGGCTGTTCTTTTAGGACCAAAGTGTCCCCCACATACATGTGAATGACAAAACTCAAGAATATATTGAATTTCAGTTTCATTTACGCACCTTCGAATAACTTGATCAGAGCAATGTTTCCATAGATACGGGTCATCCCACACATAGTATTTAGCATCACTTTTTATTTTGTTTTATTGAGCTCTAGACAAATCACCAGGTAATGTTTTCGTAACTAAGTAATTAACAAGATCAACGTACCATGGATTTGTCGTTTGGACTGCAAAAAGATGCTCATCGGGGAACTCATCATTCCAAGGAAGTGGTTCTTCTTTTATCACTACTCGACTTAGATGATCTGCAACTAAGTTTTCAGAACCTTTCTTGTCTCGAATTTCCAGATTGAACTCTTGTAATAGAAGGATCCACCTTATCAGCCTTGTTTTTGCTTCCTTTTTCGCAAGTAGGTACTTGAGAGCTGCATGATCACAATAAACAATCACTTTAGTACCTAATAAATAAGAGCGGAAACTTTTCTAAAGCAAAAACTATGGCAAGAAGTTCTTTTCCAGTTGTCGAGTAATTGCATTGAGCACTATCAAGTGTTCTCGAGGCATAATATATGACATGGGCTGATCTCCCAACTCTCTGCCCAAGAACCGCACCAACAGCATAGTTGCTTGCATCACTCATAATCTCGAATGGCAGATTCCAATCAGGAGGTTGTATGATTGGAGATGAAGTGAGCAATTCTTTCAGCTTATAAAATGCAACCTTGCACTCATCATCAAACTCGAAAGCTACATCTTTTTGGAGTAATCTGCATAGTGGTTGACTTACCTTTGAAAAGTCTTTGATAAAGCGACGATAAAATCCTGCATGTCCAAGAAAAGAACAAACTTCCCGCACATTTTTAGGATAAGGCAGAGATTTAATAATATCTATTTTCACTTTATCAACTTCAAGCCCTTTAGCAGACACTACATGACCTAAAATATTACCTTGATCGACCATAAATTGACACTTTTCATAATTAAGAACAAGGTTTGATTCAATGCATCTTTTAAGAATTTTTTCACGGTTAATTAAGCATGAATCAAATGAATCACCATGGACTGTAAAATCATCCATAAATACCTCTATGATGTCCTCTACATATTTTGAAAATATGTTTACCATGCATCTTTGAAATGTAGCCGGCGCGTTACAAAGTCCAAATGGCATACGACGAAAGGCAAACGTACCAAAAGGGCAAGTAAAGGTAGTTTTTCTTGGTCTTCTGGTGCAACCGGTATTTGATGAAAACATGAATAGCTAATGAACTCAAATAAGTACATTTTATTATCATCATTTATCCTATTTATTTGACTTGTTTTACTTTATTATGTATGAGAATCGGTGCTTTAATGTTTACTTTAGTGATTCTCAGGTAAAAACAGGTAAAAGGTGAAACTTGGCGATTTTGGACTAATTATGGAGCAAAATGAGCAAGATGTCAAAAGTATACTGAAATCCAGAAGATGCGCCGTATTTCACTCAACAGATACGCCGCGATATCATACTTAGATGAATTCGAAGACCATTGCCTGAATTTGAAGAATGCGCCGCATGGAATTCTACCATGCGCCGCATATGAAACTTTGGTCAAAGAAGAAGATCAAGCTCGTTCTACTCCAGATACGCCGCATCACACAATTGACATACGGCGTATCACCATCAAGACTTCACCAGAAACAATCCAAGACAACTGAAGGACATGCGTCGCATAGAGATTCAAGTTACGCCGCATCTAAAAGCGGTGTACGAATATTCCAGAATATAATAAGCTTGGACCCCACGCTAAGTTAAGTCAATGCGCCGCATCTTATCATTACATGCGCTGCATCGAACTCTCAGACAGAAACTATAAATACCCCAAGACCTAGACGAATTTTGTGTGCACCATAACCCTAAGGAGNCACCAGAAACAATCCAAGACAACTGAAGGACATGCGTCGCATAGAGATTCAAGTTACGCCGCATCTAAAAGCGGTGTACGAATATTCCAGAATATAATAAGCTTGGACCCCACGCTAAGTTAAGTCAATGCGCCGCATCTTATCATTACATGCGCTGCATCGAACTCTCAGACAGAAACTATAAATACCCCAAGACCTAGACGAATTTTGTGTGCACCATAACCCTAAGGAGGCGTATTCAGACGAACAAGCAACACAAGACACACCCCAAACGAAGATCTTAGAGCTGTAAGAAGGTTCTGCATGTACTCAATTCATTAAGTAGTTTTGTTTTATTATAATAGTAAGCTTTAATTCATCAGGATTGATGGCCGGTAGTTTGTGAGTACGCAAAATCAAATGCCCGCCTTAAAATTGCTTTCCTATCAATTAAAGTTTATATGTTTGATGTCTTTGGTAAATTTATATTAGTGCATTGATTACCTCTGTGTCTAGCTGAGCACTGCTTGGGCTGCCATACCCCTTCCTCGCCTATTTAATCCGATGTCTTTGGATAAGTAGGATATTCATAAGTAATCATTAAGGGTTTACTCGCCGATATAATGAAACCAACGAGTACGGTTTAATTATATACACTTCATATAAAACTAACAATAAAACAAGTGACAAGCTACTTAATTATCAGGAAGGTCTTCTTATTGTCTCTATTATCTATCTGTGTACGTGTATGCTATTCGCTGATTCGTTCTCATTAGTATTTACTGTTTAATTTAATAACCAAACTGTGTCAGTCTCTCAGGCTGAACCCTTTTTCGTTAGATTAGACTGTAAAACTAACTTAGATATTAAAATAATGATTAAGATAACTAGATAATACGTTCCACTCTTAGTGATCGACACTCTGCTTACCATTATATACAAACTGACCGGGTACACTGCTCGTTAAGTGTGTGTGTGTTATTGATAAGTCGGCTAAATATAAATTTAAAACTTGAGTAGGCATTAAAACTGCTAAACCGCAACGACACATCACGCTCGCATCAATAGCCATCAAGACAACAATAGTAAGCTCGACCCGCTAATCTTTCTAGCATCCGATCTATAAAAGGGATGGGGAAATGATCTTTTCTAGTTAAAGCATTTAACTTTTTTAATCTATACAAATCCTCCAACTATTTTGAACTCGAGTAGTCACTAACTCACCATCAGAATTCTCAACTACCGTTACACCTGTTTTCTTTGGGACTACTTGTATAAGACTTACCCATTTGCTGTCCGAAATAGGATAGATAATACCTGCATCCAGAAGTTTCTGGATTTCTTTCTTTACCACTTCCATCATTGGCGGGTTTAATCTACGTTGGACTTGCTTTGCATGGGTATCACCTTCTTCCAAAAGAATCTTATGCTTGCACGTAGAAGGGCTTATACCACTGATATCAGCAACTGTCCAACCAATTGCCTCTCTGTAGTCTCTCAAAATCCGAATCAATCTTTCATCTTCCGATGGAGTCAACTTATTAGATGAAATAACAGGAAATGTGTCTCCTTCTCCGAGGAATAAGTACTTGAGATGATCAGGTAACTTTTTAAGCTCGAGTTTTGGTGCCTGCACAATTGATGGAAGAAGTTTAGCATTATTCAAAGGCAAACCAAGATAAGAAACAATCTTATTAACAGGTGCAAGAGAGTTAAGTTCAGAAATTGCTTCTTGTAGATTCAAGCTCGGCTCGAGTTCGTAATTTGCACTTTGTGATATAGTGTCAGTAAGTGCTACTTTTAATGAATCATCATCATTTAGCTCAAAAACTTTCTGCACCAAAGAGTCAATAATATCAACGCTAAAAACAGAATGTTCATTACTAGGATACTTCATGGAATCATATATATTATACTTAATGACTTGACCATCAAATTCCATAGTAAGTGTACCCTCATGAACACAAATATTAGTCCTAGCTGTTTTAAGAAATGGTCTCCCTGACAAGATAGAAGGTGAATTAGAATGGTTCTCTTTACCCATATCAGCAACATAAAAATCTGCTGGAAAAACCAATTCTTTAACGTGAACTAATATGTCCTATAAAACACCATCGGGGTATGCATAAGAACAATCAGCAAGTTGTATAATTACCCCTGTTTCTTTTAATTTCCCAACATTCATAGCTTCATATATAGAACGAGGCATGACATTAATTGAAGCTCCTAAGTCTAACATTGCCTTTTCAATCTCGACATTACCCATTTTATAAGGAATAGTAAACATACCTGGATCCTTGCATTTGATAGGCAACTTCTTTTGAATCATAGTAGACACATTTTCTCCTAACTGAACTTNGGGTATGCATAAGAACAATCAGCAAGTTGTATAATTACCCCTGTTTCTTTTAATTTCCCAACATTCATAGCTTCATATATAGAACGAGGCATGACATTAATTGAAGCTCCTAAGTCTAACATTGCCTTTTCAATCTCGACATTACCCATTTTATAAGGAATAGTAAACATACCTGGATCCTTGCATTTGATAGGCAACTTCTTTTGAATCATAGTAGACACATTTTCTCCTAACTGAACTTTTTCATTACCTTTGAGCTTACTTTTCGACGTACATAATTCCTTCAGAAACTTTGCATATCCAGGTACCTGTTTAATAGCATCAAGAAGTGGGATATTTACCTCAACTATACGAAAGGTTTCAAAGATTTCCTTCTCCTGCTCTTGTTTTCTAGACTTTACAAAACGACCAGGAAATGGAGGAGGTATCTTGATTTCATCTTATGGTCTGGTTGTTTCTTGCGGCTAATCAGTTTGAGACGTCGAGCCTTCCTTCACAATCTCTTTCTCCAAATCACGTTTAGATGGTTTATGTGGTTGCTCTTCTAACACTTTTCCACTTCGCAAAGTAATTGCACTTACATTCTGCTTGGGGTTATTAATCGTTTGAGATGGCAATTTACCCGAAGCTTGAGATTCAATCGGTTCACCGATGTAGCCAACTGACCTGTTTAGTTTTCCAGGTTCTGAATGGTATTTTTGGTATCTTGTTGAAATTGTTGTGTGCTTATTGCAAGCGTTTTAACAATATCTTCAAGAGACATGTTCGAATTTGATGATGATAATTGTAAGTGAGTTGATTGGTATTGTTGCTGGAAATTGTTTGAACGGGATCCATAGCTAAAGTTAGGGTGATGATGAAGCGAAAAGTGTACCGCTTTTAGGGGGTCATTTAAGCCCTAATCCGTAATTATTTGATCAAATATTGCCCTAAATCGTTCCTTTTGTCATTTTAGGTACTTTTTTGGAGCATAAAAGTGAAGAAAACGACAAAGTCTCAAAATATGCTGGAATTAGTACCTGACGGCGTCACGCTTTGGAGTGTGACGGCGTCACGCTTTGACAAACGAAGGATGGTTTTTACACCAGACGCCCCAGAAAGATTTGAAGTTTTAAAGGGTGATGGCGTCACGTGTATTTGGATGTAGGCCGTAACGTTTTGTGACAAAGGGAGACGGCCCAAAGAAGATTAAAGAGAGAAGGCGTCAGAAGTAAATCTGAGTAATCCGAATATAAGTTTGGCGGGGAGGTGACGGCGTCACGCACTAGAATGTGACGCTGTCAGCTTGTAAATTCTATATATACTTTTCTAATTTTCATTAATTAGTGTGCAACTTTTGGGAAAAACCCTAGCTCGTATTCTACAGTATTTTTAAGGGTTTTTCACCCTTGAAACCTTGATGTTTAATTAAAGATAAGTCTTCTTTCAAATCAATCAATAT
>LBNU01004159.1:0-12951 GCA_014162995.1 Artemisia annua | reverse complement strand
CAATCCCGATTGACATACAAAAATCATTAAATGATTGAGATGTAAATTCTCCTGCATTATCAAGTCTGATCTTTTTGATTTGATAATCTGGGAAATGTGCTCTTAATTGAATTATTTGGGCTAATAGCCTCGCAAAAGCAACATTTCTTGATGCTAACAGACATACATGGGACCATCGGGATGATGCATCAATTAATACCATAAAATATCAAAATGGTCCACACGGAGGAGTAATTGGCCCACAAATGTCTCCTTAAATTCTTTCTAGAAACAAAGGAGATTCTTTTTCAAGTTTATTGATTGAGGACCTAGTTATCATTTTTTCAAGAGAGCATGCTCCACATGATAATTCTTTTGATAATATGATCTTGATATCCTTTAGTGGATGCCCATTTGAGCTCTCAATTATTCTCCTCGTCATAATATCACCTGGATGACCCAATCGATCATGCCAAAGGGTAAATATTTTGGGATCTATACCCTTTCGGGTAGAAACCATATTTATTTCTGTCTGATTGATGTATGTAAAATACAATCTAGAAGATAGACCTTTCATTCTTTCCATTATGGTCTTTTTTCCATTTTCAATGGATGTAATTTGGAGATACTCAACATTATTTTCATTCATGGTTTCAAGATGATAACCATTGCGTCTTATATCTTTAAAACTTAGTAGATTTCTCCTGGATCTACTAGAATATAACACATCATTTATTATTAATTGTGTAACTTTAGGTAACACAATGCAGGCTTTGCCAGAGCCTTCAATCAAGTTGCTAGTACCACAAATTGTGTTGACATTTGCATTTGCTATATGAAATTCATAAAAGTATTTTTTGTTTTTCAAAATGGTATTTGTTGTTCCACTATCTACTAGACACTCGTCTTCACCGTTTTCCAAAATGCTTTTCATATCTTTGAACATAAAAATAAATAAATAAATAAGCATTTCAAAGTAAAAGAAAACTTTAAGGAAATACTTCATTAATTAAAATTCAATACATGAGTACCAATGCTAGAACAAACCTAGCTTATTCAACACAAAATTTAAACTTAAACACTTATTGCGGAAAAATAAAAATGCAACTAGATAGCTAGTTATTATTTCCATCATTGGAGAAAGAAGCAACAACGTCTTGGACATCATCAAAGAAATCTGAGGAGTCGAAGCGCACATTGGGATTTGGCTCATTATCATTGAAACTATCAAAGAAGTTTGTTTCATCATTGAAATTATCAATGAAGTTTGTTTCAATGTCTTTCCTTTCTTTTTGAGTGATGCTTGATAAAGATCAACAAAGTGTCTTGAGGTACAACACTGTTTTGCCCAATGAGTGTTCATGCCACATCTGTGGCAAGCATTTCCAGAATGTTTAGGAGCTTGATTTTGCATCCTTTTGCCTTTATCATCTTTTTTCTTGAAATCGTATGGTTTAGGATTATAACCATCACGATGCCAAACAATATTTCGACCACGTCCACGGCCACGGCCACAACCTCGTTCATTTCCACGGTTATTATTTTGTTCACGACCCCGACCCTTCACATTTGATGTTGCATGCACTTCAGGCAACGCAGTAGAACCAGTGGGGCGTGCTTGATGATTTTTCATCAAAAGCTCATTATTTTGTTCAGCAACAAGGAGAACATATATTAGTTCGTGGTATTTTTTGAAGCCACGTTCTCGATATTGTTGCTGTAAGAGCATATTTGAAGCATGAAAAGTAGAGAAAGTTTTCTCTAGCATGTCTTCGTCAGTAATCTTTCCGCACAATGTTAGTTTAGATGTGATGCTAAATATTGCGGAATTGTACTCGCTGACACTTTTAAAATCTTGCAACCTGAGGTGCATCCAGCCATAGCGAGCTTTAGGAAGGATTACTTGTTTTTGATGATCAAACCTTTCCTTTAAACTTTGACATAATATTAACGGGTCTTTCACCGTTAGATATTCCTTTTTTAGGTCCTCATGAAGATGATGACGCGGGAATATCATGGTACGTGCTTGTGCAGAGGCCTTATTTCCAATTTGGATCGTTTCTCCCAATTCTTTTGCAGTTAAATGGATCTCAGCATCAAGAGTCCAAGGGAGATAGTTTTTTTTAGATATGTCAAGAACAGCAAAATCAATATTCGAAAGCTTTGAATTTGACATTTTTTCTAACTACGTAAAAAGACAAGTGAATCGTTTAGCAAACATTAAAGATTATTATTATTATTAAGATAATACATAGAGAAAATTATTTTTCGTATAAACAACAGTTTGTAAAATATGTTGTATTAATTAATGGGCAAATGGCACAAAAAGGCATCAAAGTTAGGGTCCATTTCCAATCAGGGTATCCAACTTTTTTTTTTGCATAAAAAGGTTCCCAACTTTTATTTTGGCGGATTTGGGTTTTTTCCTAACACCCCGTTAAATAATTCGTTAAGTACAAACTTTTAAAAATTTAAAAGTTTTATAAAAACTAAAGGGTGATTTTGAAAATTTAAAACTTTTATATACTCCTTAAAAAACGTTCATCCCCAAATTCAAAATTAGGGCAAAATTAAAATTAGGGCAAAATCCATATTAGGGCAAACTCCAAATTTGGGCAAAATAATTTCTTCCCCAAAATTAAAACATGACAAACTCATCTAATTCATCAAACTCTTCAAACTGGGTGTACTGGAATCGAAGAAATGCAGGTTGGGAAAAAGATAATTTGATGAATCGTGTTTGTGTCTTGTGCGAATGTGGTGATGAAAGTGGTAAGTGGATTTCTTGGACTCAAAAGAACCCAGGTAGGAGGTTTTTGGGATGTCCTAACTATAAGGTAAACACATTTGTTGTTTTTAATGATTTGTGAAAAAACATGTTTTAACTTTATTTTTGGTTTAATAGGCAAGTAAGCATTGTGAATTCTTTCACTGGTGGGATCCAGATTTACCTACTGAGCATTACAAAGGTAAATTGGCAGAAGTGGAAAAAAAAATGAAGAAGGAAGCTGTGGATTTTGAGCTGAAAAAAAAGAGATTAGAAGAAGAAGTGGCAGTGTTGAAGACTACAATGAATATGCAATCTAGGGTTATCTTTGTACTGTTAGGGTTGCTTTTCATTATGATTATGAAAGCTTTTTAGTTTAGTTTGATCAAAGAATGTATTGAAAAGGCTTCCTTTTGATGAACTAAAATGTATTTGATTAACTTTGATCAATGAATATAATGTGTGTTTTATGTTTTAATTTGAAGTGCAGTAACATGTGTTTACTTGAAAAGGTGTTTATTTTGCTGATATGTGTAAAAAGCAAACAGATTTATGGATTGCAGTCATGACATGTTAAAAGAGCTTGTGCAGTCATGAAAATAGGCAGTGACTGCCAAAGTAAACACATTGATAGTGTTGTTGCAGTCATGAAAAATGCAATGATACATTGCAGATAATGAATAAAGAACTTTGCAGATTTACACTATTTTTTTCAAAGTCACATGTTTAATAGTGTTGTCATTGACTGCAATGAATAATGCAGTTATATGTATTGACTGCCACATGAGTTGTTGGGTTTTGAGGAGCATTAATTGAGAAATTGACTAAGTGTCAAACTACTGCTGAAGCCTAC
This sequence comes from Artemisia annua, assembly GCA_014162995.1. Lineage (NCBI taxonomy): Eukaryota > Viridiplantae > Streptophyta > Magnoliopsida > Asterales > Asteraceae > Artemisia > Artemisia annua. The sequence continues at coordinate 9,352 of LBNU01004159.1, read as the reverse complement.
TGCTAGTATTATAAGACTGCTGCTGGATGACTCTACTGCTAGTGCATTATGACTCTACTGCTAGTGCATTATGACTCTACTGCTAGTGCATTATGACTCTACTGTTAAGCTTAATCAACCTACTGCTGCAACTTGGTATGAAACAGGAAAAGGCAAAAAGAAAATGTGACTCACTGGCAATGTGTATGCCTTATGTATGGCTTAATGCCTTAAAATAAATCTAGTGTAACTAGTTACACTATTATTAATGCAATGGATTTGGTCCATAATATTTGATAGATTGATATTTAATATGTTCTTACAATGCAAGTGTCATTACAAAGATTAGACTGCTTAGGTAATAAGTTGTTACAATTAAAACTGACATTACTAACTTTTGCCTACTTATTCTACATCAAATGCCTCATCTGGTGTGACTCCTTGACCTGCATAATCTTTGATAACTTTTCTATTATAATTGTTCATTGACAATCTTTGAGAAGTCCTTCTAGGGGGTCTGTATCCAGCATTATATTGACCTTGCCAGAAGTCATCATACCTCCTTTTTAGCCTTGCTTCATCCTCATTTGCAGGAACAACATTTGGAGTTGTATCCACTAGAACTTCCCCTTCCACTTCCACTACCACTTCCACTTCCCCTACCCCTTCCACTATTTGATCCACTAGAACTTCCCCTTCCACTGCTACCCCCTGCACTTGTTCCTCCCATCCATATACCACCTCTAGCAGTCACAACTTTTTTCTTTCTACTACAACTTGGGGTTCTAGAATTGACTGGGTCATTAACCATAGGTCTGCCCTTCTTTTTGGGTGGAATAGGTGTTTGTGTTGATGGTTGCCCTTGTGGATTAGGTGTTTGTGGAGCAGGTGTTTGTGTTGATGGGTCACCTGTTTCCTTTGGTTTAGTACACCCCTTTTTGTTATGACCCATTTGACCACAGTTTTGACAAGTCATTGTTCTAGGAGGCCTAGATACATGTTTATTATTTTTCAATTCTGACTTATCTTTTGTCCTATTCAATGTTGGTCTACCTGGCATCCTTCTTTCTAAAGGTGGTTTCATGGGCACATGTTTTCTTTTTTTCCACATATCTATACCACCCACTGGCAAAATATTAAACTCATATATTCCTCTGTATGTACTTACCTTGAATGAGTTGCTCACATACTCTTCTGGCTGCTTGCCAATGAAGTAAATGGCTGTGATTGCATGAGGGCATGGTATGCCAGTTAACTGCCATTGCCTACAAGTGCACTCCATCTTTTTTAAATCCACACCATAGGCTTCAAGATTTCCTTGCCTTACTTCAAACTGATGCCATCCACTTGGATTCAAACTCCATTTCCTATTAGTATAATACAAGTCAGCATAAAAGGTTTTCATATATCAGGATACAAAATGATAAGTGTTTACCTTTGAATCTTCTTATGCAACTCCAAAACCTTGATGATATTAGGGCAAATATCACTTGTCCAGTCTTGACATTCCTTCATAAGAGTATAATTCCTAGTCATGACATAGGATCTGATGTCTTCAAGCATTCCAATTATTGGTTTTCTCCTTGCATTCTTTATATGAGAATTGAAAGATTCACTAAGACCATTTTCAACAGCATCACAATCCATTCCTATCAAACACATTAAAAAAAATAAGTTAGTTCAGGTAAGGTAATTATTGAAATAAGCTACAACAAATATAAAGAATATACCTTCTTTGAAGTATGATCTTGACCATGTCCATGGATCTTTATCCATCAAATACTGATAAGCTGCTTCACTTGCATTCTTGATTTCTTCCATTGTATTTAAGAATCTTTGATGATTAGCACACTTTGATGCTTGCCAAAAGAGTTGTCTAAATAGAACACCAGGGTAGACCTTTGAAAAATTGGCATAAATGTGCCTAGCACATAACCTATGTTCTACTAATGGGACCACTCTCTTAACAGCATGGTAAAGTCCTTTGTGTCCATCAGATATAAATGTGACCCCTTTCCCATCTCCTAATTCAAGGTCTTTTGATAACAACTTAATAAACCATTCCCAAGTGTCTGTATTCTCAACTTGTACAACAGCCCATGCAATTGGGTATATTTGATTGTTTCCATCCCTCCCAATAGCTGCCAACAGTTGACCTTGGCACACCCCTTTCAAAAAACACCCATCCATACCTATAACCTTTCTACATCCTGATTTCCAACCCTCTTTCAAATTATGAAAACAAATATAGAAACTGTTGAACATGTGTGTACCATCCATTAAAGGATCAATGCGTAACTGCACTGTGGTACCAGGGTTGGTTTGTCTAAGTTCACCAGCATAATCAATCAACCTGTCATACTGATCTCCAACATTCTGCTTAAGACTATATATTGCAATCCTTCTTGCTCTACTACACTGATTATGTGATGTCTTAACCCTATATTTTTTCATCACCATTTCTTGCAGGTCAACCACTTTCATATCAGGGTACATTCTGATTTTGTCTACAAATTGTCTTGCAATCCATTTTGAAGTCACTAAATAACCAAGATTACACTGTCTACTGCAAGTGTGCTCATTAACTAGAGTTCTTATATGCCAAGACTTGCCATCATGCATCTTTACAGCTCTTAACCTAAAAGGACAACAAGGCTTATTGGGATCTCTAGGAAGTTTTTTCTTTCTTCTGTTTTTTTCATCAAACCCACACCTAACCAACAACTTTTCACTGTCACTTTTTTCATACCAAAGCTGGTATCCATTGGCAACAGAGTAAAAAGTAAGACAATCTTTAACTTGGTCTAAGTCTGCATACAATTCACCTAATCTAGGTTTTTTTAACTTCCAGTGTGTGTTTGGATCATGTATAGGGTAATCTCTTTTATTAGGGTCAAACACAATCTCATCCTCATCACTTATGGGCATATCCTCATCTAAGTTAACTTCTGGTTCAACATGAGGTTTATCTTTTTGAGATTCATCACCTAGGTCTGAAAATAAAGGATCTACTTCATGCTCATTCTCATTGTCATCACTTTCATTTTCCAACACTAACTTACTTTCATCAAAGACAACTACTTCATTTGTTTTTTTCTTTTCATCTAAAATTTGCCTTTCCTTTATCCTAACCTGCCTCAACTCTTCTTCACCCTCAGATAAATGATCAAGTGATGCAACATCACTTTCATCATCTGAGTCTTTGTAATAAGTAGCAGGGTTTAAAATTACAAGAACATAATCACCACTGTATTCTATTAAAGATTCATTGTTATGAGAAACATACAATGCTATGATACCTTCATCTGTACTTTGCCACTTTTCAACAAACAGCCTAAGATCATCATCAGACTTAATACATTTTAACCCATTACTAAAGTAATACAACCCAGTTACTACTGAACCTATGTTGTTTTGAACAAAAATTTTCAACTCACTAAAAGTTAAAGGGGTCACATCAACTGTGGTTGTGAGCATATCAGCATTATGATAGGTTAAAGGTTTAAGACTGAAATACCCGTTATAATAGATATCCAAAGATAATGCACCTCCTTTGGATGAAGAAGCCATCCTGCTAAACATAAGAAAAAAAAAAAAAAAGGTCAATTAGTGCTTAATTTAGCCGTTATTAGCATAATTAAAAACAACAATAAGTATTAATTACCTTTAGGAACACAAATTAAGGTTCAATTTTGTCAATTGTAAACTTTTCAATTTTAGGGTTTATGTATGGAGACTGATTTGGGGGAAATTTTGGGGGAAAATGAGAGACCCGTTATATTAAAAAGAAAACATAAAAGTTTCAGTTTTGGTCCTTGAAATTTTACAAATGTATCATGTTTTTTTTAACAAAAAGTTGGGTTAGTGGTTAACGGGTGTTAGAAAAAAACCCAAATCCGCCAAAAAAAAAAAGTTTGAAACCTTTTTATGCAAGAAAAAAAGTTGGATACCCTGATTGGAAATAAACCCTAACTTTGATGCCTTTTTGTGCCATTTGCCCTTAATTAATCATATACCACTTGTTTAATTCTCATGCAATTTTATAAGTTAAAACAATAAAACACTTAACTTGCAGAAACATACAAACGAGTACATAGATATATAAGTTCAAAAAAAAAGTACATAGATATATATAGATAAATAGCTAGTGTACTACATAGATAGATAGCACACAGAAACACGTACATACTGATCTATTAATAAAACAACATACTTATCTACTAATGAAGCAATATGTGTGACTTTAAAAAATAAATAAACAAATAAACAAATAAACAAAACATAAATGAATTACAAAATTAATAACAATAAAAGTTAGTGAGCAAATTGGAACTTGAGGTTCCAATATTCTTTTTCAACATAACACAAGGTTATGATTTATTATTATTATTATTATTATTATTATTATTATTATTATTATTATTATTATTATTATTTTTTACTCAAAAAACTTGAGGTTATTATATTTTTTTCAGTCATAACATGAGGTTATTATTATTATTATTATTATTATTATTATTATTATTATTATTATTATTATTATTATTATTATTATTATTATTATTTTCATTTTGATTCTTGAAAGAACCATATTAGAACCTCTTGAAAGAACCATATTAGAACTTTGAGGTTCTATAATTTTTTTTTCAACATAACATGATGTTGCATTATTTTTATTTTCTCTTTGTAGTAACAAAAGAACATTTATTGTTCTTCATAACTATAAAAGAGTTTTCAACGCAATTCTCTTTATGTAATCACTATAGAACATTTGTTGTTCTTGTAAATTACAATAGAGACGAATTAATAGTAAATTGTTGTTAACGATTAAAAAAAATTAACAATAAGATAAATAACAATTCCCAGTAGCATAAATATGTAATAGGAAGTGCAAACATAAATCTATAACTAGAAGGAAAAAATAAATCTGTAATACGAAGTGAATTCCCATATTGTTTTATGTTTATAATCATGTTTACTATTATATGATTCATCTTTAATCAGATACAATTGTGAGGACCCAACCTCAACAGAAACGCATTATAATATTTATAATTATAATAGCATACGAGTTAACACTATACGGTTTTTTATTTACCTCTTTTTTGTTTGGAGCAAATTACGTGCTGATAACGTATTGTAAAAGTAATGTACAAGAATAAAGAGAAAAGAAGAATTATTATTGAATGAATCAATATTAGAGGTTACAAATGGATGTATTTATAAGGGTAATAGTCTGAACCCTAACTTGTTCCTAAAGAATACGATGAATAGACATAACCAATGAGCCCATACATAATTTATAATACAAATATAATAAACAATGACAAACTTTTAGCTACCCATTTACTTATATTAACAAATGTTTAAATTACAAAAACTACAAATTTTTTTATGCTGTAAAAAGTATTATTATTATTATTATTATTTTTTTTTTTTGAACGGCTTGAAAAAATGATAGTTTTATATGAAGCTTATCTATAACGTTGGCCTAAAAACATACAACTTTTCTTTTGTTTCGATTCAATATATTTATGACGGGAAAATTGCGACATAAGTTATTTAACCTTGTTGAAATTGTTATTTAATGTAGCGAGCTCAAAATCTACCTTATGATGTATTAAACTTGTAATATGCTACTATAGTATGTATTAATCTACAAAATACATTTTGATATATTAAACTTGTAATGGATGCTATTGTATGTAAGTATATTTTAAAAGATTATGTATAAATGACATGATAAACCACATGAATCATCTATATAAAACTAAATAGTTAATAAAAAGTTTTTTAATATTATTTAGTTAAACCAATTTCACTTTACTACTCTTTCCTCATCAGCATCATCATCTTCATTCCCTTTTTCTCCAACTTACTCGTACATGTTCATTCACTCTTATTCAAACACATACCGCAAACAAAAAATCTAAACAAGATGCACACCAATATAGTAACATATTTAAGAGCGATAGGTATAGTGTAGTGCCTGAGGTGATGTCATAAGAAAAATTGTGTCACCACAACACGTTTTGCTCATGACATCAGTTTTGCCCATGGCATCAACTTTCTCTCTTAGCTAAATTACTCCCGCTAGTTATAAGAACAACTTATATCCTTTGAGGCTGTTTTTTACTGCTTATTTAAGTGCTCACCTGTCTCTTTTCCGAAGCAGATAAGCATATTTAAGCCTGCCGTTGCATACTTCTAGCTTATGTAATATGCAAAATTATGCCAAAACCTAATGCTATTATTTTTCTGTTCAAATCAAATTTGAGAGATTAAATGAACCTACTTATTCTCTCACTTAACACTAAAAACACTTATGCTCAAGGAGATACTGAGATAGTCACTTTAGAATGCTAATCCAAACACCCTATTTATACTAATAAAGTTTTATAAATGTAAATATGGCTATATAGAAAAATTAAAGCAAATAATTAAAAATTCATTAAAACTTTAAAAAAGATATGATGAGACTTACGATTGGTGGCCGGAGTGAAGACGACGGCGAAAGGTTCGCCGGAATACCCCACAGATCAAAAAGTTTCAATCTTTTACATGAATTGAATGATCTCGTAGAACGTTTATGATAGGTGTGGCATCATCAGCGACAGTTCCGGTAGCTACGGGAAAGATTCCGACAACAGTGACTGAAAACAACTATAGAAGTGGTCACAAAATATAGATCTACAAAAATCTTACAAAAACTTTAACAAATGAGAAAAAAAAGTTCTAAAACTTAAAAAGCCTACAAAACTTGAAGAAACCTACATATTGCGGCAACATAACCGCCAATAGCAGCAATTTCCGGCAACACGAGCGGCGACAACACTTTTGTTCGACGAGACAACTGCTGTAACAGCTTTTTCCGGCCACGGCGGCGACGACTATAGTGGCGGCTGTAACAAAAGTAGCAAAAATGTAATAAAAACTCAGATCTACAAATAAAATCAACGGATTTGTAAAAAAGATCTTCAAAAATTGATAAATAGTCATAGATTTATCAANTGTTGGTCCTGTTCTATGGCGGCGACAAGTAATGTGGTGAGATAGGGTGGTGGTGAGATCCGGCGGTGGGAGCTTAGGTTGTGAAAGAGATGAGATTGTTTGTGTGTGTTTTTGTTAGTTGTCAATGTGTTAATGTACAACTGTGTTGCCACAACTAGTTTAAGCCATGTATAGGTCTCTCTCATTTGACTAATTTCAACATTTCAAGATTTTACTTTTTCAAATTTGACTGTTTTTCCATTATATGCAGTAAAGATTAACCTTCTGGAGCATATATGAGTTTGAGACGGGAAAGGTAGAAAGTAAAACTATGGATATAATAGGTTTTAAGCAATGTCTCAAAACCTGAGTTGACTTTTTGAACAAAATACCCCAGTTGAATCGTTGATTATTGGTTGAACTGGTACCTGATAGCTTGGTCATGTTGATTGGAAAATCGTTTTCTAAAATGTTTGTTTTAACTTTTAAGTATTATTGAAAAGAGAGTGCAACTTTAATTATGAAAAGCATGCATAAGTCTTATGACCAATTATGATTTAGAATTGATTTGCTATACATTAAATATATCTACAATATTACTCTCTTGGTCTCAATTTATTTCTCCAGTTTTCAAAATTTGAAGATTTTTTTATTATTATTTTTATTTTTATTTTTATTTTATTTTTTTTTAACTTTGATCTGTTGGCATTATATATTACTTAATGAAAATTAAACTAATAATAAAAAGAAAAAAGTACACGTTTGGTCCTTGTGGTTTACATCAAATAATAGTTTTAGTCCCTAAGTCGCTTGGGGGAGGTTTTACCCAGTGTTCGAGTCTCGCAAGAGACAAAATATCTAGGTTTTCCTTCTAGTGCGAATCCGTGAGTTCTAGGGGTTTGCCTTCGCGGGTCTCTCCTAGTGGTTTGGGTCCCGGGGCCTGCCAATTTGGATGGTTTAACTCGGGGGTCGGATTTCAAGTGTGATGCCGTTCTAAAAAAAATACACCACATATATTTATTTTGTGAAACTTGTTATCCATATAGTCCCTATTTTGGATGTTAAAATAACATTTGCACGTTAGTCCATATGTTATTATTTTTTGCATACGTTTTTATACGTTTTTGTCTGTTTTAATACGTTTTCGTCCGTTTTCATATGTTTTTGTCCTTTTTCATATTTTTTGTCCCTTTTTATACGTTTTTATTCATTTTTATACGTTTTCATACGTTTTGTCCATTTTTATACTTTTTCATCCGTTTTTATACATTTTTATAAGCTTTGTCCGTTTTTGTACGTTTTCGTCCATCCATACGTTTTTATCCGCTTTTATATTTTCTCGTCTGTTTTTATATGTTCTCGTCTATTTTTATACGTTTTCATTCTTTATATACATTTTCGTCCGTTTTGAAAACATTTAAAAACGGACAAAAAACTTATAAAAGTGTATAAAATTGGACAAACATATGAAAACATTTAAAAAATGGATAAAAACGTATAAAAGGACAAAAACGTATAAAAGAGAATAAAAACGTATGAAAACGAATAAAAATGTACAAAAACGTATGAAAACAGTTGATAATGAATAAAAATAAACAAAACCGTATGAAGATGTATAAAAACAGATGAAAACGTATAAAATTGGACAAAAATGTATGAAAACGTATAAAAACAGACGAAAACGTATAAAAATGAAAAAAAAATGTATGAAAACATATAAAAACTAACGAAATCGTATAAAACGTATGAAAATAAAAATAGACGAGAACGTATAGAAACAGACAAAAATGTATAGGAAGTAAAAAACGGAAGAAAATGTATAGAAACGGACAAAAAGCATATGAAAACGGATGAGAACTATAAAAACGTGGAAACCTATAACAACGGACGAAAACGTATTGTGGAAAACTAGAAGGGGGTTGAATAGTTTACCTCTTTTTATCGTTAATTATCTTGTTAAAATCTTATTGAAACTTTCGTGTAAACAAGATTTAGATTTGTCGTTGTATCAAAGATAATATAAATATAAATGCAAAGGATAAGGAAAGAACAATCAAACCACAACACGATAGTCTTATCGTGGTTCGGCTACAAGGACCCTCACTTGTCTTGCCCTACGTCCACGCCCCGTAGTATCCAACTCGAGAGTTCTCAAGCACTAATCAACAACTCCTTTATAGGCGGAGAAACCTTACCGTCGCTTACTATTTTACCGACACTAAGACTAAATGTCGATTCTTTCCAAGGGTACAAACTCCGTTTTTAGTTCTTTCGAAAGGGTACATACAACTCCCTTTTACACTTTGTATTTTAAGGCACAAATACGTAACGATCACAACTATACACAATGAATCGAAAAATATAGACTTGAAGAAATCTACAC
>LBNU01004158.1:0-25777 GCA_014162995.1 Artemisia annua | reverse complement strand
ATATGCCATTGTCTTTGCAATATTGTGTGAATTCATTTGATGTGAATTCTCCTCCACGATCGGTTCTAAACATTTTTAATGTTGTCCTTAACTCCTTTTCTATTGTGTTCTTGTATTCCTTGAAAGTATCAAATGCTTGATCTTTCGATTCTAGGAAATACGCTGATGAGTGTGTAAATACTCATCATTTTTACCTAATCTGAATTGCCAAAACATCCAAAAAACAACCAAATATGCATCAAAATAGTGAAAATATCCCAGGGTTGTGTTTTATATGTTTTAGATGCAAAATGTTTGAAAACAAATGAAAAACGAACAAAGTTTGCACAATTGGCACTTTCAGTCCCTCAAACTTTCAAAACTTGTCAAATCTAGTCCCTAAGCATTAAATAAAGTCAACCAAAGTCCTTTAGAAATCACAAGTTGTCATAACTAGTCCTTTGATGAAAAGTTTCAAAAGTTTACAAGTTTAGTCCCTGAACTTTGCAAAAGTGTCAAAAATAGCCCCTGTGATTAAAATCTTTTGGAAAATAACAATTATGGTCATTGTATTATGAAACTTTGGCAAAAATAATCATTTGGTGAAAAGTTTGGTGAAATTACAAGTTTGGTCCCTCAAGTTTCAAAGTTGGCAGAAATGGTCCCTGAAGATTCAAAAAGTGGAAAAGTCAACATAAGACCTTGTACTATTCATCACTTGGCAAGTTTAACCCTTGAAATAACTTTGGAAAAGTGCCAAAACACACCCTTCAAAAAAGCAGAAATTACATAAAAGGTCTTTGGGCTTTAAATCCAATACAAACCACACGGACCCTTTATTTATCATAAACCCAAATCCATAAACCTAATAAACAAACACCAGCCCATTTCACCCCACCTTATAACCCCTTGGCCCATTTCCCTTGGCCCAATACCATCACCAGCCCACTCCCACTCCCATTTTATAACTCATCCCCGTCCCCCATATTTGACCACAGTCAAACACCCCCTTTCCCTCTCTTCTCCACCACCCCAACTTGCAGAACCATCACTTCATCACCCCACCACCTCAGTCACATTCCACCGCCCAAACCTAACCCACTACCCCCCACAATTAATGCTGCCACCCCCTCTTGCAATTAAAAACAGAAAATGGTTATAAAACCATTTTTGGCGCCAAAATCTCAATCAAGGGCTAGGATCATTTACAGAGCATCCAATGGTCAAGAATTCACTCAGAGACTTTCAAGAACCCTAAATGGTGCCTATAAAAGGAAGAAGATGGAGCATTGAAGTGGGTAGTATTCAATTAGTAGTAAATTAGTGTCGAATTAGCTTAATCTAAGTTTTTAGTTGTAAAATTTGATTTCTAAAGCTTGTACTCTGTTTCAACGTTGTAATCTCATCTTTTGGTAATCAAAAATTCAAGTGTTTTAATCCTAATTCAGTTTCTCATGTGCAATTTACATTTTCTATTTTAGCTTCAAACATGTTCTAAGCTTCAAGTCACTGTATTATAAGCTCACTTAGGACTTAAATAAACTTAAGAAAACATAAAAAGGTAAAAAAAATTCAGAAAACAAATCAATACAGGGTACCTTTGCATTTGACTGGAAAGCTTTGGAAGTTGCCTACAATGGAGGGGCAAGATGGACTTTTACCTAGCTTATCTCTGATAAGCTAGGAGCTTGTTGAGCATAAAGAAACTCTAGTAAAGCTAGAGTAAAGGTTTTCCATTTTGATTTCTTAAATTCCAAGTTTTTAGTATAAATTTGATCTTACTGTAGTAGTGCTTATCTCTGCTTATCTCTGTACTTTTTGTGCTTATTAGGTGTTAGTTAGTGATAATATTGCTTAAAATCTCAGTGTTGTTCATTGATTTTCCTTATTGCTCAAAATCTCATTTTCACTGTGAAATTAGCATTAGTGATCACCTAGTGTAATTGTGATTCAATCCAGTGTTTCTAGGCTTGTTTTGGCTAAATAAATCTCATTAAATTGTTAGAAATCAATTTCATAATCTAAATCACTCATTTGCTTTGAAACCTAAAAGTAGTGCAGTTAAAAGAGGTGTTTGGTTTTGCTGTCATTAGTGTGTTCTAGCACTTGTTTGTTGTTGTTCTCTGTTGGTACATGTCACTTAGGATTATATTAGATCATATCAACTATAAAAACCAGTGGTCTTGTGTAAAAAAGTCAATTTGCCTTTTGATTTCATTTATCTTGTAATCTGTCAAGTATTTGTGTTCCATTTTCATAATTTGTGTGCAAAAGTTGATGATATAGCTTAAGTTAACCTTATAATAGCATAATATAACAAATTCAGTAAGCTAGAGTGATCAAAAGTTCACAAAAGTCAAAACAAGAGCAAAATCAAAAAGTCAAAATCTCACAGACAAAAGTTTTTGAATAAACTTACCCATTTTCTCTAGGCTTCAATATTAGAGATCAGACCTTGTGCTTTTTAGAAGTTAATATTTTGTTGCTAATCTTCACTAGGGTATTTTTATTTAATTTTTATTTAGCTTATAAACTGCTTATTGAGTGGCTTTTTCTTAGTACCTTTTTCAAAAAGTGTCTTGTGTCACAGAGTTGAGCCATTTTCATAAGCTCACTTAAAGCTCACCTGTGAACCCAACCCTTAGATTTTTAGTTTTTTGTAAAGCTCATCCACCATTTTCATTGATCCAAGTCTTGTTTTTCATTTTCTAGATCATTTCATAAGGCTGCACTTAGCTTTTAATTTGCTCCATTTTTTTGTCTATACTGCCTAGGCAGTGTATACAGGCCTTTTCATAAGCTTGCCACAAGCTCACCTGTGGACCCCACAGTGTGAGCTTTAGCTTTTTGAAAAGCCAATAAGCTCAGCTTGTTGGATCAGCTTTTACTTTGGGCTTCCAATTACCCCTGTGGGCCCCACACAGTCTTACATTTTATCCCATTTAGCCTGCAGAACTGTTGATCTGTGGCATTTTTGATTGCTTATTTTATCCTTGTGGCTTATTCAGTGCATATTAATTGTTGTTTTAGCTTCATATAAGTTCCTTTAACTAGTTTCTAGCCTAATCCACCCTTGTAGGACACTCTGTTAGCTTATTCAAGCTTATTCCAAGCTTGTTTGACCAAAAGTCAAACTGTCAAGGAAATAAGCTTGCATACTGCTTATTTTTTAATTTAAGCAAAAGTGTTTTTACAAAAGTTGTTCATTTTTAGCATATAATCAGTTTCCAAAAAGAAAAATCCAAAAATAATCACTTTTTAAGAAAAGTGATAGTTTCTATTTAATATAATTTAGATTTTCATTTTTCTTTTTAAATTTTTATTAAATATTTATCTGTTTTTATAATTTTCTTAAATACCTAGTATTTTAAAGTATTTTTATAAATTTTCTTAGAATTTTCCTTTTTCATTTAGTATTTATTAGAATTAAAAACAGTTTAATTAATAATTAGTTAATATTAGTAATTAAATAGTTTAAATAGATTTTTGTTAAACAGTAGTATAATTTTATATTTTTCCTGAGTCTTAAATTAAATTTAGTACTTCTGGTAATTTTCCCATAATTTCTACTGTTCATTTGGTAATTTTTAGATTTAATTTTAATTAAAACAGTTTTATTAGAAAAACCAAAAAGAAAATAGTTTTAGTGTTTAAATTTAATCTCAGATCCATTTTTATAATTTTTCTAGCTTGTATACATTATTTAGAATCTGTAAAAATTGGATTTGTAATTTTCTCTTTTATTTTCTATTTTTCTTATTTATTCTAGTTTAATTAACCTTTATAGTTTATATAATAGTTTTGTAATTAATTAATAAAAGATCCACAAAAAGACAAAAATATTTATTTTTAATTTTTATATTTCTTTTAAGTCATTTTAGATTTTTAGAAATTAATTTTGCAAATTTTTAGTGTAATTTGTAATCTTAAGTCATTTTAGATTTGTTATAAATTAATTTTAATTAAGTTTTTTAATAGTTTTATTAATTAATTAATATTTAAATATTAAAATAATCAAAAAAAATTCTTTTTAATTTAATTTTCTTTTCTTTTTAATTTTGTAAAAGTTTGATTTTCACCCCTTCTAGTTTATATTGTTCATATTTTGCCTTATTCCTATTTTTCCCAGTACGTATTTAGGTTTTTAGGATTATTTGCATTTCTGTATTTGTTAATATTGTTTAATTATCATTCCAAGCAATCATTAGTGTAAAAAACAAATCCAAATCTTTATCTGGTTACTATTCCCTAATCACTCATTCCCAAAACGTTTCCAAAACACAATTTCAATCTCGCTGGGACATAACGACCCGGGGATACACTGTGCTTTCAACGGATCATATATTGATCACTCTCTCCCTCATTTGACTTAGTTGACCACACCTGGTTGACTGGTTAGTTTGGGAGGAGTCATATGCCCACATATATCTTGAATAATCATCGACTAACAAGAATATATATTTCTTTCCAGATGGTGTTGGTGGTGTGATTGGTCCACATAAATCTCCGTATATTAAGTCTAAGGGTGATGTTGATCTGGTTTTGGCTTTCTTTGGAAATGGTGCTCTACTATGTTTACCAACTAAACAAACATCACAGATTTGTGTTGTAGGTTTAATTGAAGGTATGCCTTGAACTAACTCCCTTTGAGTCATAGTTTTTAATGATTCAAAGTTGAGATGTCCTAGTCTTGCATGCCATAACCAAGTGCTATCCTTTAAGTTTGCTAATAAGCAAACAGGTGTGCCTATTCTCAGACTTGCTTTGTATAGACGATTTCTTTGTCTAGGTACTTTTATGAAGAGTTTGTCGTCCATGTCATAAAGTCGTAGTTCATCATCTTCCATTACAACTTTACAACCTATTTCGGTGAATTGACCAAGACTCAATAAATTGCTTTTTAGGCTTGGGATGTAATAGACGTGTGAAATGATTCTTTGTTTTTCATCATCACATTCTATTAAGATTGACCCTTTGCCTTTGATCTCTATGTGTGATCCATCTCCGAATTTCACTTTACCACTAACTTTCTCATCTAATTCCTTGAAGTGTTCTCTCACTCCGGTCATATGGTTACTAGCTCCGTTGTCTAAATACCATAGACTATCTAAATTTGTCTCTTGTGTTTCTACTTCTTCGTGTAGTGAGACATTTTGGTCTTCAACTTCTTTTACAAGTGGATCTTCTAAAATTGCCATTAATAAGGTAGGTTCTAAGTCCTCCTCGACAAGATTAGATTGCATGTTAGTGTTTGTTTTGGCATAACACTTATTTGAAAGATGTCCTTTCTTGTTGCATTTGTAACAAGTTACATTGCTAAGATCATAATTTGATCCTTTGAAGTTGTTATGAGGTTTATCTCCCTCTTTCTTTTCTCCTCTAAATTTCTCGTGGTTTTTAATTGTGTGAGAATTTATTTCACCCATTACCACGACCTCTAAAATGTTTTCCTCTACCCTCATGTCGTGTGAACATCAATTTCTCTTGATTGTTCTCCTGTTTCCCTTTCTTAAACTTAATCCTTTCTTCATAGGTCTTAAGTCTACCAATTGCTTCTTCAAATGTCATAGTGTTTAGATCGGAATATTGTTCTATAGATGCTACTATTTGCAAATACCTGTCGGGTACAGCATTTAGTAATTTCCTCACTAAATTTTGGTCTTTTATTTCGTGTCCTAGACTAGCGGCTTTGTTTACGAGAGTTGTTAGTTTTCCTGTAAAGGTATCGATGGTTTCATCTTCCCTCATGTGTAACAATTCAAGTTCAGATCTTAATGTTTGAAGTCTGGCTTGTTGTACTTTTTCTTCGCCTGAGTGTCTAGCCTTTAAAGCTTCCCATATTGCTTTTGGGGTTTTATGCTTTGTTATTTGAAGTAATTGATCTTCGGGTAAGGATTGGTAAAGGTATGCAATAGCAGTTTTCTCCTTTTTCTTATCGGGTTGTGTTGAGTCTAATGTCTCTATTGTTTCCCATAACCCATTTGCTTCTAGAATAATTTGCATTCGAATTGCCCATAATGAGTAATTCGCGGGTTTTAACATCGGGCATTGGAATTGAGGGGTAGTGTTAGATATACTAGCCTCCTTCTTTTCGTTGTCTCCACCGTTTTTAGTCATTTCTTAATATTAAATGACAAAGTAATCTCCTAAAATTCTAACACGGGATGTGTTACGAATATAATGCGCGCTTTTAATGTTTTGTGTCTTATATGACAATCAAAACCTATAGGATTAGTTAAATATACTATCCTCGGAGATTATAATTTCAAATTGAATATACCTAAGGTTAATTACTCCTTAAAAGTTATTCGTAAATATAATAAGTAGTGTGTTTTCACTAGGTTATTATAAAATGATAAGATACTTAAAATATATGTAGTAACTTATCTATATCTAACCTATACTAGTTCCTTTAAGTATAAGTAAAAAAAAATAAAGGGTTGGTTTTTGGAAAGATAAAACCTTGTGGGTTAAAAATGACCCTGATGTCCCCTTTTGTTTTCTCAGTGTGCCCTAGAGGTCTTATTTGCGCCTCCTTTTTTTTGTTATCTCCTTGTGAGATAAATGGTCTCTGGCTTCTCCTTTTTTTTTGGTGAGACCGTTGACTGCTATGCTCTCTTAAGGTTGACCGCCTGTTAATATGGCCTTAGTTGACCTTCTTCTTCACGGGTATTCGGTGTTCTTCCTTGAAGCGCCGGTTAATCCTTCGCGGATTTGTTCCTCTTGTACAAAATGAATCAAGATAATTCAAAAATGAAAAAGGGTATTGATTCTGGATACAACAGGTGTGTTTGTTCCTTAATTTGAATCAATTTTAATTTCCCTTTTGTTGATGACCCTCGTGTTGGTATATTGATGTTCTGAATCGAAAAATTAAGGTTTTTCTTATGATTAACCTTTGTTCCCTTGTTAATTCGGAGGGAATAAGAAAAAAAATGGATCGCTCCTTTTTGCAAATTTTATGATACCACTTCAAGATGCCGGTAAATAATTTACGAGGCGACTAGTAATGTTTGTGTATCTATTGAATCACAAAATGATTTATGTTTTGAATTTTATGATTGTGGTTCGGATTTAAAAAAAAATTGCAGAAAAAAAATATTTTTGGTACCGATTGGTTTCTTGGTTTTTTTCGATTCTGGGCAAAAAAAATATTGGTATATGATGATTTGGTTAGTGATTCCAAACCGCTCTGATACCAATTGTTGGCCTCAACGTTGGATCTTTATTGGTCTAACGTACAAATCACAATATACCAAAATATACACGATGTGCTCTGAAATGCTTTCTATTAATCAAAATGTTAATATGTCATCAATAAATCTAATTACAGATTCTATTCTATTTATATTACAAGAAAAGGTATGTTGTGAAGCGTTGTGATGCTTCGTTTGTGTTGGTTCGATCCAACAGACATGTTGCTTCAGAAATAACTGTCATTTGGCAGTTATTTGGATAGTTGACTTTTTATAATGGTTGACTTTGACCTCCGGGTTTGACCCTCTAAATGGGTTGGATTCGGGTAGATTGAGATTAACCCAATAAGTTATGCAAACTCAGAGGCCGAAAAATCGAAAGCCTTGTATAATTTGGAGGTCAAAACGTTTTGCCCTTCAGACACCCCTTGTCTAGATTCAACAACAGCGACAGCAACAAGACCAATCTTACCTGAGCAAGCTACACGAGAGGTAAGATGTAGACAATCATACCCTTACGCCTACTCGAGGGTAAATAGACTGCTTCTGAAAAACACCTTTGGCAAGAGTGTACGTAGGTAGATATGTGTTGTATGTGGCTGTCTATATTCCACTTAAATATTTTCGGCTTGTTATATGTTTGACTTAACAAAAACTAGCTCAAATAAGTTGGTAAAATGTCACCTATTTGGCTTATTTAAGCTTATTTGCTTTCGGCTTATGTTTTATAGGCTCGATTTTTTTGCTTATTTAAAGGCCTTATGGGCTTACATAAGTCTATTATGTCATAACAATCTTGTATATGCCCGCAAATTTTCAAATAAGCCGAAAACAGATAACCTCATAAGCCCACAAATAAGCTTAAACAAACACCCACTTAGCGACATTTATACAGTTCAAAGACCAAATGACAAGATGATTCTGAATAGATAATGTGGCCAATGCTCATAATTAAAGTGTATATATTTCTACTAATCAACTAAATAAACAATACTCATCAAATACTAGCTCGATCAAACTTGGACAAATATTAAAATGTATCAATTTTTAACATACAAGTTTATTAACAGGTTTTGCTAAACATGTAACTAAAGGCTACGATTAAGAAACACAAACATGCATAATTAGTGAGTATGTTGAAAGCGGTTAAATGCATGGATGGGCACGTATTATTAAATGTACAAACATATAATGTAATATCTTAAACATAGCCGTTAGAATTACATTTGGCAATTTCTCTATTAATAAACCGAAAATCAAAGCAATTCGATAAGATATTAGAATGTACCGTGATTAGACGATGGAGAACGACGGCTATGAGTAAATTTAGGGTTTTAATTGGGGTTTATATCATTCATTCGCGGCAATAATGATGATATTTTGCTTTTGTAAATTATGGACCCTAGGCTTTTCTTGTTTCTATTATTGAACCTTGCACTTTGGAGAATATCAATGTTTTGCCGAATTAGTCAGAAATGAAAATTATTACTGTAAAATAACATAAAAAGTCATCGAATTAAATTTACATATATTTCAGACTTTTGTGTGTTCACTCATAATATTTTAAAAGATTTACGTAATTTAACTAATTATGATCTCAATTTTTTTAAGCTCATTTCTCTCCAAAAAAGTTTAAATCGGTGGGGGAAGTTTGACCTCATGTGCCTCTTTTGGGTGACAATTGACCATTTCCCAAAGACTTGGCCGCAGGCAATGAGCACATGTTCCGGTGACTTTTAGTTATTTATTTGTTAACTCTCACTAATTGGTCAACTGAATGTTTGCGGTGAAGGAATAATATCATTTATGTTAGCCCATGTGTGATAAAATACCAAAAAAAATGAGTCTCAATGTTACCTCGTGTGTAAGAATCAAAATTTATTGGAGTATTTTTGTTATTTTATTCTGAAAGCTCTAGCTGAGCTATTTTAGGGTAAAACATACATTGTCCACCCCAAAACATGCAACCTTTGCGGCCTTTATATTGCTTTTAAACCTATCAATGTAATATTCAAATTGGTAACGTGAAACCTTTGCGGCCTTTATATTGCTTTTAAACCTATCAATGTAATATTCAAATTGGTAACGTGAAACAAAAGTTCATGTCTTCTCTCGGCAAGAGAAGACATGAACTTTTGTTTCATTAATAGTAATTTTTGATGATTGATACGTGTAATAAGTATAGATATTCAAGACCTTATTTTTAATCACACTTCTATACCAGAGAATGAGTTTGCAACTCCTATTGAAATGTGATTTTCAATAGGAGATTCTAAACCGTAACGCGGTATCTTTTCTTTGAAGTTTGAGTGTGATTTTCCACCAACCGACAACTGACAACATTCAACCATTAAATACAAACAATTAATACATACATCGACCAACTGAGCATTACTTGACAAGGTAGGACATCTTTGTTTCCAGTTGACATAACTGGGATTAGACTTGCATTTCGGCATATTATTTTACCAATGCATAACCAAAAATGATTGCTATTGAAATGATTCAAGATTGTCACAGATCGCAGCTTTAATGATTATTCAGGTCAATATTGACACACTGAAATTACAGTGTTTCAACTCTCAATAACCCACGGGAACAAACTGAAACAAACTTGTAAAAAAGTACTTTCATTGGCACAGAATTGTGTACATATAAGTAAGAAATACAAGGTCAAGCACATAATGCACATTGAAAGAAGTGTATTGACATATACCAGTTACAATTATTTGTCTGTTGTATCTATCCTGCTATATCAAATATAACAGAAGAAAGGATGCTGAACACTCACCAAGTATTACACTTCTAACAATCAAAAAGCTGCCCATCCAGCTGCAGTGGTTTTACTTTGTGTTGAACTAGATCCGGATACGGTTGTAGAAGGAAGATTCCTCTGCATTAATGGAAAGTGTTGATTAAAAAAACTTGAAAAACTATGTACTATATTGTCTTCAAAACTAACAGATTGATATAAGGAGTTGGAGGAGCGATGACAATATAAGGTGAGGTTAAAGTTGAACTGGACTATTTTGGTTAGATGTGGCAATTTAGACGCGGTTATTTATAAACGGATCAATTTGGATTATGTTTTATATCTAACAGGCCAAGCAGGGTAAAAAAAAAAAGGTTAAAAGTGTTCTGGTCATATGGGTTGAAGTGTTGAACACAATGAAAGTCTCCCAAAGTGTATTTAGATGTGCAGGACCTTCAACTATTAGAGTCAAAAACTTATATTACTAATGCAACTCTTATCGTGACACGCTCGTTACCTATACAATTTTTCTTTTGGCACAAAAAGTATTTTGGGTCAACCAAGCTTTATCCATATTGGCTTATACCAACAGTTACCCCTTTTCACCCGTTACCAAACCAGCCCACTTTGACATCTCTAGATCTTATACTTATTTCATTTATCAACAGGATCACATGATACGTATTATCATACTAGCTAAAGATAACGCCAACATCATTGGTAAATTAGCAGGTTATATAGGAAGCAATCTAACATCAGTTTACGTTTTAGATCCAGACACGTATTATCATACTAGCTAAAGATAATGCTAACATCCGTTTACGTTTCATGTCAAAAAGTACACACAGATGTAGATATCCTACATCAACAATATTGTGGCTACAAAATGCATATTACATTAGATGCAAGATAACTCTCATACGATGTTATAGTATGCAGCAAGATGTTAATTTCAGTTGATTTAAAAAAACATTAGCAGACAGGAAACAATCTCACAGATGTATGATTTAATGCTTCCTTGAAAAGTTTGAAGTCGGGAACAATGTCCAATTGCAATGTACCCATTGGTGGTTTTGGCTTATAAAACATGTTAGGACTAAATCAACAATGCCACAAACTCAGGAAGGATTTAGTGTGTTGACAAGCAATGGAAACCAAAAATAAATTGATCAAAGCTGGAATTAATATTGGAAGAATGTCGCACAGAAAACTAAATGATAGAGATACCTCTAGCTGAGAGAAATCAGTGAAAGCATCAGTAGAGCGTCTTGCAGTATCATTGTGTCCTTTAACAGCGGCATTTTGACTTGTGGAAGTCATTCGAACAGCAGCAGGATCGTTCGGTGGGGGTGGGAGAGGAGACCTAATCTTCCCAGAGGCAGAAGGTGGAGGAGCAAGGCTTAGAGGCTTAAAATTCTCCGTCCCAGCAGTTCTAGTTTTCGTGGAGGCAACAGGTGGAGGAGCAAGGCTTAGTGGCTTAACCTTTTCAGTTCCAGTAGTACCTCCAGACAATCCCGCAGCCGAAAGCATCCCAGCTCCATTAGCAGGTTTGTTTTTAACATTGATCCGTATTGTTTCACCTTCCTAAAATACAGAATGCTTAAAGTTAGCATTCTCTGATAAATGAATCACACATCAACTGACGTCAACACATCACGAATTCATGATCAGCATTTACCATGTGCAATAAGAAAGTACAAAACCAACCAAGTAATCAATCTCATTTTTCTTACTCAAAGACTCTTTGCCGTTAATGTGGGAATGATTATAAAAACTAATAATATAAAAGGTATATGGGCATGATTCTATCAGGAGATCAATTTCCGATATTCATAATGAACATAATGCAAGTACTCTACTTTCCTCTAATAGGCTAACAATGATCAAATCCGTAGACAACACTAAATTCATGTGATGTCTAACACAAAGGTTCTGATGTATCCGCCCCGAGCTAATGTCCAAACACAAAGGTTCTGATGTATCCGCCCCGAGCTAATGTCCAAAATGCATTTAAAGACTAGACACCATGCGATGCAATCTTACAGAAACCCATATCTCCTACAGTCATCCTAAATCCTAAGCTGGCTTCTTTGTCACAAACTCTCAGAGGCGTTTAGTTGGAGAAAAATTCTCTTGTTTTCTATCTTTAATTTTGTAGAAATTTGTAAGGGAAATTTATCTCCACAAAACATTTGAAAATATAGAAAATGCGTTTAGTTGATGTTTGTATTTTCTATTTTGAAGAATGGGAAGGTTGCGGGTTACAAAGGAAAACAACTTACATTTGTTTTGTAATTTTCCTTGTTAAGTTAGGAAATAGGGGATTTTGTGTTTTGCAAAACATTTTGTTGGAAAACGCTTATTTGAACGCGTTCTCTATTTTCCTTGTTTTCCACAAAATATTTTGTGGAAAACAAGGGTGTTTTCCCCCAACTAAACGCACCCTCAATATTTCCAGAAATATTTTCTATCAAATTTGGTAATATCTCCCAACTGTTCTACGTAGTAATTTATCATTGCATAAAGTTGTGACGTTGCGTATATACCCAAAAAACATTAATTCCATTGCATACGGCACAAGTATGTGACACTATGACACAAAACAGTTACTCTTATTACCCAATTTTCACCAACATGGAATCTCAATTATAGACCAACGTCATTCACCAATAATGTTGAGAATAAATATAACAAACAAGTATGTTAGCAAAAATATAAATTGATTGCATACACCCCAAGTATATAGCACAGAACCGTTACTAAACTCCAACAACATTGACCAATCAACATAATGTATCAAATCTAAGTGAAACTCTAGTAACTACATCCAACATAATCCTGGTTTACCTTTATCACTACTTAGAGGGTGTTTGAGATTGCTTATATGTTTCCGCTTATAAGCAGTTTGGATTACCCAAACTGCTTATGCATAGCAGATTGATAGCTGCTTATTCCATCTTGCTTATTCATGATAAAACAAAAAATAATTTTAAGACCCTCATATAAAACCCAAAACTATAAATAAATGCAAATGAGGTGTCTCACTATTTTTTATCTACTTATTCAAACTTTTTACTTTTTTATATGCTTGTTTTACAAAATAAGCAAATTCAATCACCATCCACTAAAGTGCTTAATTTAGAGCTGCTTACTACTACAGCACAGGAAGAAAAAAAATAGGCAATCCCTAAGACCCTCTTAGGGCCTATTTGTTTTTTTTATTTTGATTAAGTGATGTCTTATAAGACGTCTGTGTAGATATATGATGTATGTTTGTAGATAAACAATTGTTGTTTGTTTTGTATGCGTAATAATTGGAAAAGCATCACCCTCTAAACTTTTTCTATTAAGTCATGTTTATGGAATAAGTCACTAACAAACAAACCCATACTGACTTAACAGACTAAATTTTTTTCTCAATTAAGACAATCAAGTCGAAATCAAACAGCACCTTACTGAACTCCGTTAAAATCCACCAATCTATCAACATAATCTAGGAAATCTAACTAATACTCTAACCACACTATCCAACTAAAACTAACAATAACTAATCAAAACACATAATTTAAAAAACCACAAGTATTACATAATATATACCTTCAATCTATGAATAACATTAGGATGAATCCCAATCTTCAAAATGAATCTATTAATCTTATGTACACAAACATTACAAAAACCTTAATAACTAACAATATACACAACTGTAATAAGTAGTGGAACACTTTTTAGTTAACGTACTCGGGTGACATGAAACAAAGTCCATTTACTATTTTAGAGCTTAAACCCTATCCATATCCATTTGTTTAAGCTTATATATAGGCTTATGAGCTTATCTGTTTTTGGCTTATAGAGTTATATAAGCCTACAAGTTTCAAAATAAGTTGAAACAATTGAGCTTGTGATAAATAAGCCTAAAACAAATAAGCTCATAAGCCCATATATAAACTTAAATAACCTAACGGCATAAGCACATAAAATTAGCAACTTCGTCCACTTTCTTACTAAAATGCAACAATATTCACCCCCCTTAATCTATCCAATCTAACTAAAACTAATGATAACTAATCAAAACACATCATTCCTAAATCACAACTACATAATTCACGAACTTAAACCAGGTAAAGCCCTCCCTTTCACTACAAAATTGTCTACACCTAGCAGCAGGGTCGGAGCTAGAAAGTTATGGTCGAGGGGGGCAAACTTTTAAAATTTTCAGAAACTACTACAAATCAGTTCGTTAGGGAGGCAAATTACAAAAAAAGCCAGATATTCAAAAATTTTACACTACAAAATTTTCCACTAGGGGTCACGTGCCCACCCTGCCCCCCTCCTATCTCCGCCTACATCTACCTCAGATCTCTCACATTTCACTAACAACAGTTACACACCTTTCGCCACTACAATTTTCCAAATCTTAACTACACAAACATTAAAAAAAAGCGTAAAAACTAAAAACCCGAATCATTATACAGAACCTTCAATCTACTGATTAACAGCGGATGAATCCATCCTACTCTCCATCACCATCACCTCTTTCTCACTTCCTGCTCCGTGTTAACTACTTCTCATTGCCGAAAGCGCACATTAAACAAAGCTCATTCTCTCGCCAAATCCCACCCACAAAAGCATTACTTCCCACTCCCATCCTCAATCCTCAACCAAAGTACCTACTACTATCCAGCAAGGCTCCACAGCGCTCTCTCGCTGCCGTTTCTGGACGAACAGCGAACGAACAAGTCCCGAGTTGGACTTTCTACCGATTTCGCACTTGTGGTGGAGAGGACGAGCGCGAGACGACCTTCCAGATCTTGTCACTGGAAGCCATTCTCGCATTTGTGGTCCGTGGGAGCGAGGTGCGAGGGGATTTGAAACGGCCTTCGCGGATTACTAGGGGGGTGTGTTCAAGGTTCTTCTGGTCTTCTGGTTCGACGACATGTTTGGGTTGGTGTTTTGGTTTGGTTGGTTGGAAATGGAGATCAGTGTGTGTTTTTGGTGTGTGTGGAAGACGTGGTTTGAAGGATGATGACGTGTGGTTTGTGTGTTTTTTTTTTTAGTTAAGTTAATCGGCAGGGACGCGGTACTTTGGGAGTTGGACTATTCTTTGTAGTTTCTGGTTTGTACTATTATTGGACTCTGGGCATAAATAAATCTTTATGTGATTTATTTTAGAATCAATTCTCTAAAAAATAAACAAATAAATAAATAAATAAATTGGGTTTTCATCAAAGTGGCACTACTTTTGTCTTTTTAAATTTAGTTTCATACGACCACTGGCAGTGACGGAGCTAGGATTCTACGGTCGGGTTGGCCAAAATAAACACAAAAAGAATTTGATAACAATGAAGAAATAAAATTTTAAAAGCCTTACAATAGAAGGTGTTGATTCTAAACATTTAAAGAAACGTCAACAACACACGCCACTCCTTAAAAACATTAATAATTAAAGGGTGGATGTGATTAAGCAGTCTTTGGTAATTTTGTTTCATTTGATAGCCGTTCAAACATTTGTAATTTCAGTACAAGCCATAAACTGGTAAATCTTGCTATAATTTTTACTTAGGATGGCGGACTTTTATTAGTTTGGGTGGGCCTAAAACAATTTAGCGGACTAAACAACTACAACATATGCATGTTATTAGTATTCTGATAAAACTTTAGGGTTGGTCATGGCCCATCCAACTTATAACTTGGCTCCGTCCTTGACCGCTGGACTGTGCGACTTCAACACATTTTTACAAGTGTCCAATGATAAGTAGATGTTTTTTATTCGATTGATATGACATTTTTTGCAATTGTATTGTCTTTTCCAAAAAAGATACAAATTTCTCAAAAAAAATCAAAAATTTGCTTTTTTCGAGAAACTTTCTACTTTTTTTCAAAAAAGATCAAATATTCGCACAAAATATTACTTCAGTTGAACAAAAAATATATGTCTACCACTGGACATTTGTCAAAAATATAACGAAGTCAGACGGTTTAGCGGTCTCACAAGATTAAATTTGAAAAACAATAAAATGTGACTACTTTGAGGACAACTTTAGCAAAAGATGACTATTTTTAAAAAAAAACCTCCTTATTTTATGACAGTGATATGTACATGTTCAAATGCGAAAAATAAAATTATAATCTTTTTAACGCATTATGTTTAGAGTTTCGCTATATCTTTCTATCTGATATTCCTATTTACCCTACTATTCACATAAAACTCTAACATGTGTTTTTCATTCATTATCTAGATTCATTTAAATTGTTGGTTCTATCACATGTAAGACGATTTGTAGGAACACAATGTAGAAAGAAATATTTAGATTTTAGAGTGTATTTTGTTGGAGAAAAATTGCTTAATTTTCTATTTTCGCTTTTGTAAATAAATAAATAAAAATGGATTAAATTTTTCACAAATCGTAGAAAACGCGTTTATGTGATACTCTTTAAAAAGGGGAGTTACAAAGAAAACACAAAAAGATGTTTTGTAGTTTCCTTTTTTAAGTTGAGAAATGTATATTTTGTGTTTTGTAGAGAATATGTTGAGAAAAGTTTGATTTGAAAGAAAATTTATTTTCTTGTTTTGTTCAATATATTTTGTAAAAAACAATGGCATTATCTTACAACTAAACGCGCCTAATTCTCTTATTTTTATTATATACTGTAATAAATTTAACGTGAGTGGTGAAATCATCAAGTCATTGGCAAAAAGAACACATTGCTTCAATTGAAAAACATGTTATTTACTTTTTTAAGATTTCTCCTACCATTGATATGACCTTAAGGAAAATAACTTACAAGTTCTAGGATTTAACTTATTTCAACAAAATTTATGTGTAACTATTGATATATAAAATCTGTTCTTATTAACAACTTTTAAAGCTGTTCTTAAAATTCATAAGAAAAGTTATAACAAAGTCACAGCTTTATATATAAAAATAAAATAAAATCTATTGGAATGAATTACAACTAATTTTGTGTTTAAAACATAAGTTGTGCATTTTATGGTGGTGAGAAACAGTGGACACTTACCTATAAATCAATGAGTGAACCACACATGTTTACGCATAAGTTTTAGTTATCTAAACCATATTTCGAAACTGTATATTCAAAAGAGTTGAGAATTATGTGTGACTAATTACGTTACTGTGCGACCAACTTAAACTTTTGACACGTATGTTTAAAATAACAGCATGTTAGCCGAGATTGTGCACCCAGATCTCTCATCTTTTTTGTGACTAGACGGGAACCTACCAACTTTAAAAATTTTCAATATGTCAAAAAATTGACATTTCTCTAGAAAATATGTTTAGGTGATTTGTCTTTGGATTACTTTAGTCGCTTCTCTCATATCATAATAGAGTTATGAGCTTTGTGTGTTTGATCCTGTGACTAAGGGTGGTGGCAATGTTGCCTAACCATGCCTAATACTAAATTGTAATTAGTCAATAGAATGAATCCAACTAGTTTCATGCTTAATCATGCCTAATCATTTATTTTTAGTGGCAATGTCATGCCTAATCATGCCTAACCATTTAAAAGATTTTTTTTTTTTTTTTTTTTTTTTTTTTTTTTTTTTTTTTTTTTTTTTTTGGAAACATGTAACGGTCGAATTCTTAAATGCACCAACGGTCATTTTCTTCCTCACCGATTCGGTGAAGATCACCGAATGGAATGCCGAAACCATGATGCCGACGCTGTGGCAACGTGATGCCGATTGAACCCGCATGATGCCGAGCAAAAAAATACAACGTTGCCAGTACCCTAACAAGTCAATAAGTTCAAGTTGAAATTACTCTAAAAAAGAAGATTGTTTGACTATTTCATATTTTTCCCTCTCAGTCCAAAACGTAAAGTGGTGATTAAGGAAAACGTCAAAAGCAGACAAAAACCAACCAAAAAAAATCAAAATGTCCAAACCAAAAAAGGACCTGGTTTTAGCAAGCACGAGTGCACAAGTGATATTTTTAAGCTATGTTTTGGTATGTTAATAATATTCTTGTGCTACCTACTTTTGTTAAGTTCATATTGTTGTGCTTGTAATTAGCAAGGATAAACCAAAAAATATTTGAACACGCCAAAAGATCATCTTCCAAACAATATCGAAATAGCCAATTACTGAATGGATAAAACACAAGTGACAGGCCAAAATTAACAAAAATCAAACAGATTACGAAAGCTCAAATGTCCGGCTTCGGTCCAGTTTCGGCTAAAAGAAAAAGGAGATGGTACCATACTCACTCACCCTGGCCTTTTAAACAAAGTAAAACTACATCGAACCATGCGCACTCACCCTGGCCTTTTTAACATAGGTTCCGTTGTAACAAATATCGCAGTAATACTTCACTTGGTATTAACAGGAGCTCAAGCTTTTGATAAGAAGCTACATTTCCGCCGGCAATGTTTTAGAAATCGGTACAGCATATTGTACATGCAGCATATACCACTACCCTATATAACCTTCCTCTTTTTTGTCTCCCACGTCGAATTTGCAATCAAGCATATGTAATACCATCCCTAACTATGTTAGCACACCCTACTAGCTAAACAAATTAAACGAAAGAAAGAAAGAATTATGCGTTCATAACACAGAAGATGCAAAAATCCCAACAGTCAAGATATCCACAATTTAAATCTTTGAATCGAATGGTAAAATTACCACCAATTTCTTTCCTATTTTTCTTATCTTTTTTTGCCGACCATAATAGTGGAATCTCAAACATGTCAAACACATAATTCTGTGTTATTGATACTCAGGTTTTAGAATCCATGAGGACCCGTTTTGGTCTTTCCGCAACGTCGCTATCTCCTTCAAAAGAGACTTAAACACAGGTAGATCCTTTGATGGTATCCTATCTTTGAAGTGCAGCACTATACTAGCGGAATCACTGATCCCATCTCTTTGTTGTAAAAATGTACAAATTTGACGAATCAAAACTTCCGGCTGGACCCCACCCAAGTTATGAGATGATCGGGCCCTACCTGTGGAACTTGAAGCTCCACCAAATTGGTGGTCAAGGGCATCACCGACTGCTTGCTCTTGGGTTCCTCTAATCTTAGCAAGTAACTCAGAAGATGATAATGCTTTACCACTGGATGCACCAGCAACGACGTTATTTTGTTTTGATCGTTCATTGTTAGAGGATCCTTCACCATTTCGGGTTTTTGTAATGAACTTGGAGTTCACGGTTGACCCAAATTTCCTGACTACAGATGGTCCCGGTGCACCAGCTGTTCCAGATTTTCCAGTCCAGGTTGGAACAGAAACACTTTCTCGGCTTCGGATCATTCGTGATTGGCGTAATGCTTCGGCAGCTCTCTGTGCAACTTGAGAAGCTTGTTCATCAAGCCTCACCTTCTCCTCATCATTAGCATTCATTATTAAGTCATGGTTCACTGCACTCTGAAAATTGTCACAGAAAGAAGAGGTATTGTTAAAGGGATTCCTGATAGAGAAGTTCCTTGCTAAGTAAGATCGGCGGCCAAGTCCGGCAGGTTAGGTAACAGATCAAAATTGGTTTGGTTTTGACAACTCATTTTGAATACTGTTGGAAAAAGGCACGTCAGTTAATTTTCCATTTTAACTTTCATAAATAGATAATGTGTTGGTTTATGACTACAGAAACAATATTATAACACTTAAAACCTAATCTTTCAACAAATATGACATAAGAGGGGTGACACCGCTAACTCTAGTTATATTTTAACAAAGATATAAACTTCTGTTTCATATAAATGAATATAAATTTATGCTTGGTAAATGGTGGAAAAGATGACAGGCTTACATGAATTCCTTGAGCATCAAATAGACTCTTCAAGATATTTGTTTCGTCGCCTTCCCCTTCTTCGCTTTCATCAATCTTTTCCTTATCTTTCTTTTTAGATGACTTTCTAGTACCCGTTACAGAATTGTCATTTTTGTCAATTGTTGCTCCGTTTGAACCTTGTATGTTTTGGTTATTTGCATTAGGCGCGACAACGTTTACATTTTCAGATAACTCACCAAAAAGATTAGATGTTTCAGTACTGCCATGTTCTGTATCATCATTCAATGTAAAGAGATCAGACATGTCTCGTGCCTTAAAAAATCTTCTTTGCTGTGGATTCTTCAGGATTTTATTGGTCAAAAAATGTTTGTATATCTGTCTATGATACACTTTCTCTTCTATTGTTCCCCGAGTAATCAGTCTATAAATTGTTACATCTTTTGTCTGACCAATACGCCAAGCACGCTCCCTTGCCTGTGATTAGCAATGCAAAAGAATGAGCACAACTTCCATACAATATGAAATAAAAGTAAAAACAATAATAAGAATTTTAACCCATTTAGTTATAAATGGGTCAACATTTTGCATTATCTCAAATATGTCGAATCAAAAAATTAGCTGGGTTGTAGGTCACTTAAAGCCTATGTGATATGCTAAACAACCTTTCAAACTGTTTTACAGAGATATTCAAACTAACTCTGTAGTATTACTGTAATGGTAGTAGAAGAATTAATTGACATGAAATTGCTTACGGGTAAATTTAACCCGATCCGTTTTGACCTATACAGAAGTACTAAAGATGCCCTGATCCACCCAGAACCTGTTTTGACCCATTACCTAACCCGACCAACCCGTCCATTTTGCAACCTAATATAAAACATAAGCAAACAAAGGCAAACCTGCATATCCGTCGAAGGGTTCCAATCAGGATCAAAGATGATCACTCTATTGGCACCCGTAAGATTTGTCCCCAAGCCACCAACTTTAGTAGTCAAAATGAAGATGAAGATATCAGGAGAATCGTTAAATTCGTCCATTAAAGTCATTCTCTGTTTTACAGGGGTTAGACCATCCATTCTTCTGTAGGTATAAGTATCAATCAGGAAATTCTCAAGAATGTCGAGCATTTGTTGAGTCTGCGCAAAAAGAAGAACACGGTGGCCTTGTTCTTTCCACACCTTCAGCACCTGTGCAATGACTTTCATCTTGCCACTTCTTTCAGGATTCCCATAGTCAGGATTCCCGGCAGCATGTTCCCTCTCAAGTAGATCGGGGTGATTGCAAATCTTACGCATCACATCAATTCCGTAAAGCGAGTTCCTTTCTCCATTGAAAATTTGCTCCACATCTGAGCTAGCAAGGAATGCTCGGTATATTGATCGCTGATCATCCGTAAGGCTGCAAAAGAGGACATGTTCGGTCTTTGTTGGAAGCTGAGCATTCACATCCGCTTTCATTCTTCGAAGAAGATATGGCATGATTAAGTCACGTAGAACAACCGCACATCTGCAGATTGTTACAGAAACATAAACCTTGCAACAAAGATATACGGACAAAAAGGTGCAAATGTGTTTTGATTATATATATCGGAGAAAGGTTACAAGTGATTCGAGCATACCTATAAGCAGTAGATACTTGCAAAGGCGATGCATTAGCATAGCCACCAACAGAAATTGGAACTGCAAATTCCGCTTCAAATACCGGTAAAACACCCAACTTTCCAGGAAATACAAAATCAAACAACGACCAAAGTTCGCTTAGCCTATTTTGAATAGGTGCGCCAGTCATTATAATACGATGAACTGTTTGTAGCTGTTTGCAAGCCAATGTAACTTCTGCATTAGGGTTTCGTATTCTATGACCCTCATCCAACACTGCATATCCCCATTCAAAATCAAGCAGCTTTTCACCAAGTATCCGTAGCTGCTCATAAGTAGTAATCAACAAACCAGATTCATTTCTCAAAACATTTTTTATTAAGTAATCCCACTTCTTGTTAGTTTTCCGAAATATACTTTCTTCTTCCTCACTCTCAGTTGTTTCATAATCACTTTCATCGGATTTCGCTTGCTTCTTAGAAGAAGCATCTTTAGCAGAATCATGTAATATCTCCACATGAAAGCTCGGATACCACTTCTTTGCTTCTCTTCTCCATTGTCGCAAAAGTGTTACTGGACATATAATAATGCTAGGCTTGTACATTTTACTAAAATGTAGTGCACCAAGGAATGATAAGACTTGAATGGTTTTCCCAAGGCCCATCTCGTCTCCTATGATCCCACCGGCTCTTTGGCAGTGAAGCTCCCATAACCACTGTACACCCACCTTCTGATAGTCAAAAAGTTGGCTGAAAATAGAATCTGGAATTTTTAATCCACCTTCTAGTGTCACAAATGGAGCTTCATCGCCTTCTGCATTTTCAACGCCTTCTGCATTTTCAACGCCCTCTGCATCTTCAACGACTTCTTGATTTTCTTCTTGAATACTGGTTTCTCCCAGAGAGTTCTCTTCACGAGAGGCTTTCTTCCTCCATCTCTTCTCAGGCAAAGGCCTCCTTTTTTTCCTACTTGCATCTCTAGACTTTCCTCCCTCACTGTCGGGGGACTGAGGATTTTTGAAAGGGGTTGTAAGCCTTTGAAAAGGACGTGTTGGTCCCTCAAGTCTAGGCAAGGAATCTGGATGTAATAGCTTTGTCGTAGGGCGGGCTTGTGCAGCCTCAGACATCGACTTAACAGCTCTTGCTATGCTGGTAGAGGGAAGATCATTGCTTTCATTCGTATGAGATGGTCCCGCTTCTTCAATCCGACGCTCATATCCTTTGAGGTTATGAAACGGGGTCAGAATTCCTTTTCTAACCAACGCATCCCTTTCCTGTGATCAACAAATTATAATCGTCAATGACTGAATCCTATCCGTACATACATGGTTTCTAATGAATTAAATCATTTTTCACGTTCTGTAGACTAAACATAATATCACTTTGAAGATACAGGACTCACTGTTTCAACAAAGCCTGCAGAGGCAGCGTTTAAAACAGCATCAAAATCATCATCATCGTTGAAGGAAACGGTTTTATGCCGTTTCTTTGATTTCTTGTTTGTTGTTGGGATTTCTTTCTGCTTTCTTTTATGATTTGGCTCTTCTTTAACAAGAGCTTGCAATATCTTTTCATGTTTACTATTTTTTGGTTCTTTGCCCAAAGTTGCAACTTGTTGCTCGAGTTGAGCCTTGGTCCTCTTCAAGCTTTCCAGTCGGTCAGCTGCTAGAGCATGCTGAAGATTTAGATCATTGGAAAAAGCCTGCAGAATGCTTTGCTTTTCATCTATATCCCCTGGTTCACTCTGATCATCACCACTGTGTACTAGTTCTTCGGCTCTTGTAAAATTCTTCACATCTTCGACTGTGGATGCAACAGCATCTATTTCAACTTTTATGGCTCTCAATTTATTTAGAGCATCTGTCCGGCTGGTAGATGATGGTTCATTGTTTTTTCTTCTTTCAGCTTGTTCGTTGTCGGAGGTTCCTCCCACTTGTTTGCGCTTTTCAGCATCGTTTATTGCCTGCCAATAGATGGAGGCTGTGATTAAACTAGGATACCCTTATATACATATTCAAATGTTTGGAGTTGGGGCATTAACATAACTACTCCGTTCTAGAAAGAGAAACAAACAAGAACTTCACTCATCCCAAAACGCGATTCTAAGTGAATGTACATATAAGAAGAGTAACTTTAATGTCCTAAACCAGAAATGGTTTCATAAAGTTCATCTCTTTACATCTTTCTAAACCAGTATCAGTTCAACGTAGGACATAAAAATAATTAGACCTCATTTGACAGTTAAAGATCCAAACTATGCCATAAAACATTCCTCTCATTGTTTCAAGTTATAAATTCCAATTACCCTACAAAAATCACTTTCTGTTCAACAACATCCTACAAGCTTATACTGATCAAAGCTAAAAGCAATGCACTAACAATCTAATTAAGAGTAGCTCGTAGATTTTGTCACATTACTCTAATAAATGAAAGGGAGTTTAACAAAATTTACGATAGGCAAAATGTCAGTATCATTACCCTAAGTAAACAGCTAAAAAATTACCACCCGGATTCATGTTTACACGGTTTACACAATGCAAGCAACTAATAATAATTCTAAAACAGCTTATAAGCAAAAACCAACTCAAACAGAACAGAAGAAAATACCACACCTGTTCTAATATATCATGTTCAATCTCGTCCGGATTTGCAGAAGTGACCCCCAAACTACTCAAAAGCGCTCTATCTTCCTCCTCTTGTTTCATTCTGCACACACCACCAATTTCATTCACCAAAATCCCGATAAACCACTGCCTCAATCACACAAACTTATTACTCGTTATAACCTGCATACATCAAAGTCTTACATGAACAATACAAAACAACACAGTTCAGCTAACCAAACAAAATAAGGCTGTTTTTAGCAACAAGCATTTAGCATTTGGATATTTTTTAAACGCTAATAAAAGAAGCATTTAGGTTTACGTCATTTTACACTTTAGAACTACAGCTACAACTATAAACTTACAAACTAACCAAACATACTAAGACTGTGTTTCGTGCTTTGGCGTTTAGGATATAATGCTTGTTTGGCAACAAGTTGGATTTTCTTCAAAACACTCCTATTCGAAGCACTAATAAAAGAAAGTTTATCGTTATTTTTTTTGTCAAAAGTGGTAGCCGTAAGCGATAGCTGTTTTTCTGAAAAGCGTTTGGTAACGTAGCTTTAATTATAATATGTAAAACAACTCCTAAATGCTCAACGCTCTTAAATGCAACATTGGAAAATGAGCATTCCGAAAAAAAATAATAAGACTACTTGTTGTTGTCAAACGAGCATTAAAAATCACAACGCTCAACGCTCTGCGTCAAACACACCCTATGTTACTTTATAACACAGCACAATTAATTAACATAATTCCACTAAATTAACCACTAATTTCATCTAAATAAACACATACATTCCACAAATTCAAACATAATTATCAATCAATCGAACCTGATGAACACAATTGTGTGTAGTGTTCGATTGATTCGATTAACTGATGTTTGGTTAATTGAAGCCTTAGGTTTACGATCAACACAATTCTGTGTGTGTGTTTTTGGTTTGTTTAAACCTAACCCCTAAATTTAATTGAAATATGAAACGGTGTCGTTTTTGGAGTTGAGTCGGTTATGTTGTTGGTATAACTTGGTTGATACTCAAAACACGATATAATAAGTAGTTATAGTTGGCGCCTTACGTCTACTAATAGTTATTGACTTAGCTATTTTCGGTAAGTGGGCCCGACCGGACCGAGAATTGTATGGGGTTGAGCGGTCCAGGTCGAGCTGCTTAAATATAACTCGAGTCAGGTTTGAGATGTAAATTATTCGGCTCGTAGGGTTTACATGTCTTATCAAGAATTAGACTTTTGTCGTGTTGTATACGTATAAGTTATAACTATTCACGTATTCTTATGTATGTATGTGAATCGAGCTGGGTGTTCAAGTTTTCTAATAAAATAAATAGTCTGAAAATTTATTATTTGTCACAATTTGGGCTTTAGTATTCGGTTAAAAAATTTAACCTATTATTAGATCATTTTACTGTCGTAAATATTATAGCTAACTTTTCGGTTAAAAAATTTAACATATTCTTAGATTATTTTGTTGTTGTACCATTTGTTGCTTAGATTATAAAATTTACCACAATATCAATTATTTATATATAATTACAGTAAATTTTTATAGAATTGTGGCCCATGTTGTTTATACAAATTTTGTAAAGTTTGCATTTTAAAAGTTTCTTTTCAAAAGAGTAACAAAAAATTTCTAAATATTTTAAATCGTATGCATGTCAAAAGTATATCAATATTGGATTCGTTTTGTTTATAATCCGAAGGCTTTTCTGTCAGTATATTTTTAATCAACGAAATCGTTAGATATTTGTATATTAAGGTG
The DNA here is from genome assembly GCA_014162995.1 of Artemisia annua. Classification (NCBI taxonomy): domain Eukaryota; kingdom Viridiplantae; phylum Streptophyta; class Magnoliopsida; order Asterales; family Asteraceae; genus Artemisia; species Artemisia annua. Next base: position 115 of record LBNU01004158.1, on the reverse strand, counting down.
TATGTAAGAAAACATACATGTTTTATATGAACATGCATGTTTTATAATGCAAAATTGAAGTTCTCGCAGTTCCCGCACTTAACATGGTTCTGAAAATAAAGCCCCCTATATATAT
>LBNU01004157.1:11085-42780 GCA_014162995.1 Artemisia annua | reverse complement strand
TACCACAAGCCATATACTTATGGGCTAGTCAATTCTTTGGATTTTCACAGAATAAGATCCATGGTGAATTGATGACCATTTCAACTCTCAGCAATTAAGCATGGGTGAGTTGAGTACCCTATGATTTTTGGCAAATCATTACAGCCATCAACAGATTTGATGTGTCTTTACCAAAGCTGTACCCTTTGGACTAGCCAACTCTTTGATGGACACAATTCACATCTAGTGAGTTGATAACCATCTACAGAGTTACTATACAACAAACCTGCAAACAGTTAGTAAAAAAATCTAAGAAATACCTCTTTTTTTTTATTTAATTAAGAAATAAACATATACAACAAATAATACCATAATCAAGTAGAAGCTTGTGGTTGTAGAAGCTGAGACTTGATTAATCCAACCAATTGTTCTGCATGTGTAAGATCATTGGACACTGGATTAGGAGAAACCTCCAACTTCCTTCTCAGCAATCTTCTCAGCAGTTTAGATGAAAATGGATACTGCTGATCAGAGAACATACAAACTCTCATCCGACACTTGGACTCCACAACATGTACATTTGGTGTAGGATAGAATCTCCATGTATCAACCTTCCATTTATGAGAATTCTCCCAAATAGAAAACCCTGTACTATTAGGAGACTTAGAATCAAAAAGAACTTGTAGATCCGCCAATAAGTACAACCCTGCCCCTTGTGGTTTATGATTTGCATAATAATGTGTCACATAGGCATAAAGAGTGTTCAGGACTTGTCTATCCACCAAATGTAGTATATCCTTCAAGAAAGTAAACTCCATAGAAGATCCATCCATTCTATAGATTGTGTTGATCTGGCCATCAGTCACCTTCCAATCTTTCAACACACTATAAGAATCTTCTGGAAAAGTTGTAGGAGAACCCTTCTTGATAAAGGTAGCATTGTCAGCCTGTAGATCCACATGTTTAGATGATCCCTCCTTCTTAGCAGTCTTCTTCTTGGATATCCTTAGAGATCTTCTAATGGCAACATGTCTCTTGTGGGACATCCTCTTCTTCCTCCTACCAGGTACATAAATTCCCATAGAGATAGAGGTATCTACCTTGTCAGATGCACCAGAGGCATCTTCAGTAGGAATAGAGGATGGATCATCAGTAGGAATGGAGATATTCACACCTTTTTGATACAGCTTATCCATTTCTTTCCTAGCCTTTTTAGCTTTAGCAGCTGCTTGTTCAGCTTGCTTAGCCAAGACTGCACGATAGTTGGAAAGAAATGATCTTCCTTGATCAGCAGATACAGAAGAAGGAATCTCATTTGTACTTGGTTGTTCCTTTGAATCCATATCATGATCAGCAGCTATTGGTAAAGCTTTAGAAGAAATAGCTATGATAGAAGCTTCAGAAGAAACATGAACAACTGATGATTGACCAGCAGATGCTTCCTCAGTAGAAATGGAAGACACACCCTTTGCTTCAGCAGATGGTAAACTTATAGAAGATTGTACACCACCAGCAGTTTGCACACCATCAGCAGTAGAGTCAACAATCTTGGATCTTTTGGCAGGAGGAGCATCTAGAGCATCAGCAATCCTTTTTACCTGAGAAGCTGGTTTAATTTGCTTCATAATCAAATTATACAACCTTATCAGCTCAGAATCAGGTAGATTCCAGACTTGCTTCTTCTTCAAAACAGAAGTGTATAGAGCAACACTTTGGTTGTAAACCACATTCCTCATATAAGTTCTCCTCTCTGCTTCAGTAAGTGGTTTATCTCTTTTAGCTTTAGCCTTCTGAAGTGCAATGGCTTGTCTCTTGGCAGCTGCATCCTTCTTCTTCTGATCTCCAAGTGCAACCATTTAAGCAGCAAAATTCTCTCTATCAAAATTAGCTCCCAGTATACTTTGAGCAAGAGTAGTATTTGATGCAGATTGCATAGTATATGTATCCCACTGCTCATCAGTAAAATGAATGGATTGTGCATCCAATTCCCTTTGTCTTGCAGGAGACAGATTGGAAGTAAACTGAGCTGAGAGCCTTTCTTGTAGTGCTTTTCTCTTCATCTTATCTTCATACTCTTTAAACATTCTTATCTGCTCAATCCTTTCCTTATCAGACATAGACTCTGGATCAATTACTTCTTAAACAAAAACTTCCTTTCCTTTAGCAGAAACAGGTACATCAGAAGCAATAGTAGATGGCTCCTCATCATGAGACAAATCTACATAAAGGGCACCAGCAGGTGCATCAGAAGAAACTTGTGAAGTAGGATCTTCAGCTTGAGTAGAAGCTACAGCAATGTCAGATTCCAGCACAAAAGTTTTCCCAGCAACAAATACTTCTGAGGGTTCTTCTGAAGGTGTAGCAAAAGACTGAGCTTGTGCTTGATCAACTGTAACAGGCACCATATCTACATCAGCAGGAACTTCCTTATCTACAACTTTAGAAGTCCCAGCAGCTACTTGAGCCAAATATTGTCTCCTTCTTTTTCTACTGAACTGAATTGTCTCCTTTTGTGGAATAGCTTTAGGAGATGAAGAAGTAACAGCTTGTTGAGCCACATCAGCTAATACTTCAAGAGATTCCATTTGCCTTCCCTCTTGTTCTTCATCAGAAGAAACCACCAAGTTTCTTTTCATTTTCTTCCCAAGTTGTGCTTCTAGTCCCTGAATCTTATTCTTCAAATCCACAATTTCAGCACCAAGTGAAGATTTAGTGTCTGCAAGCTCTGTTTGAAGATCATCAACATTTTTGAAATACCTGTTGAGCAAATCATATACAGATGTGNGCACCATATCTACATCAGCAGGAACTTCCTTATCTACAACTTTAGAAGTCCCAGCAGCTACTTGAGCCAAATATTGTCTCCTTCTTTTTCTACTGAACTGAATTGTCTCCTTTTGTGGAATAGCTTTAGGAGATGAAGAAGTAATAGCTTGTTGAGCCACATCAGCTAATACTTCAAGAGAGTCCATTTGCCTTCCCTCTTGTTCTTCATCAGAAGAAACCACCAAGTTTCTTTTCATTTTCTTCCCAAGTTGTGCTTCTAGTACCTGAATCTTATTCTTCAAATCCACAATTTCAGCACCAAGTGAAGATTTAGTGTCTGCAAGCTCTGTTTGAAGATCATCAACCTTTTTGAAATACCTGTTGAGCAAATCATATACAGATGTGAGAGTAATAGGCTCCTCAGCTCCACCAGCAGATTGCTCTGTGGTAATGGGAGCATCATTGGGCCTTTCAGGAGAAACAGGCTCAAATGTAGGAATACTATCATCAAAAGGTTCTCTTTCAGGACTAGGTGTGGGAAGTCTAGTTATCTCAGGTTCAAAAGGTAAAGGTACTTGTGTACCAAGAGACTGAAGAGTCTCTTCTACCTCAAGAACTGGCTCAACAGGAGCAATAGAGATTGATGGTGTGTGGGGCATGGGTGAAATAGGGAATGGTGGAGGCTGGTCAGGAGAAGCATTGGATGCTTCAGTAGCAATGGAAGGTCCCTCATCAGTGGCAACTGATGGATTACCATCAACAGCAACACTGGGAGATGATGGATTTCCATCATCAGCAGGATGTGGAGAGGGAGGAGCATCAGCATTATCACCCTAACCAGCATCATTATTGCCTTGTGGCAACAAAGCTGGCAATAAAGGGTGAAATGCCCCCTCATAAAGAGTTCTCATAGAGGCAAAAACTTTCTTTGTGAGTGCTCCTATGGGACAAAAGGTTTGCTCTTAGGTTGTTATGTTTAAAATCATCTGTAAGAACCTAGGGTACATTAGAAACTTATGCCTTTTCCTTTGAATATTTTCAATCATATTATCAAAGATAAACTTAGAAAAATTATAAGTTAAACCCTTTGAGAGACATACAATACCACAACCCAATTGGTTAGAGAACTGATCCCATGAACCTGACTTGTTGCTGATACACTGTAGCTGTGTTCTAATCAGTGATTCAGTCACCACATACTCTGTTCCTTCAATTGTTGCTACAATCTCTGTGTCAGACCTCTTAGCAGCTGCTGCCCAAAATTTTTTCACCAACGATTCATATATCATAGTTGGAGAATGTGTTAGAGCATAATGAATCTTGGACCTCTGCAAAAATTCTACCATTGGATCATATTGCTCATGGCCTTTTGTCTTAGTCAGAAAAGCAACCTTGTTATGATCTTTCTTGACTTCAAGAGATGCCATGTGAAGATTTTGTGAGGAGAGGTTACGACTTAATCAATTTGGGAATGGGTTTAAACTGTTTGATGATGGAGTGAGTTACTTTGGGCAAAGTGATTCGAATTAGGTTAGAAAAGGAAGTTACCCAATCGTGGCCAAGTATATCGGAACAGTTTGTTTACCATATCTGACGTGTAAAATAACTTTCAAAAACAACCCTTCAGCAGAATCAATGGTCAATCTGCTGATTGATAGTCAATCAGCAGAATCAATGCAAGTGTAAAAATATCGTAAGTAAATATCTTGAGTTTTACTGTGCCACCGAACTCACATTAATGACCATCAATCCTTGACTTTGTCTATAAAACAACCCCAAACCACTCGATACAGTTATCACTTTTCCCCAATAATCAATCAAACCCTAATTTCTCAATAACCTCCCAAATACCATCTCAATTCTTTTTCCAAACATGAATCCTATAGAGATATCATCCGATTCATCATCATCTTCAGAGAGCAATGGGTGGGGTAATTACTTTCCACCTGGATACCCTAAGAAACCTTGGCAAACCAAGGAAGAGGCTCGCAAAAAGAGGCATGACCTCAATGTTCCTTTACCTCTAACCTCTGATGAGTAATCTTCTGAAAATGAAGACCCATCATTCCTTCCTCCTCATGATCCCAAAAGAAATCATTTACCTCCCTCTTCTTCGTCTATCCAATTGGCTTCTTCTTGCTCTCGAACAAGGACCAGAAGTGCCAATCCATCTTTACAACCATTGTCATTGCCTTTGTCAAGGAGACCTAACCCTCCACTTCCAAAATCAAGAGAAGTGGTGATTGGTCTTCCTGCTCCAAGATCTGGTGCTTCATACCATTGACCCAAGGGAAAGGGCAAGGAGGCAGAGATGATGGAAAAAGGGAAAGGGAAAATGGAGTAGAAGATTGTGTGATGTTGCTAGAGACCAAATTTAGATAGTATGATGTTGCCAGGGACCGAACATAGGTATTGAGCATCATCAACATTTTCATCAATCCATCCTTCCATTTCACCTTCAGCTTCTTCATCGTACTGGTCATGCATATCCACCAGGCTTTTGCAATATGAATGATAGAATTTTAGGATTTTTNCAAAAAAAAAATTTTAGGATTTGTGTAGTTGAAAATGTATAGGAATGATCTCTATTTACTTTTGAAGTTGTTTGTACTCTGTAACTTGTTTCTTGAATGAATGAAAAACTTTGAATTAGTATTTTCCAACACTTCTTGTCTTTCTCTTCAGTAGATGTAATGAGTATCACTTGTATTCCACTTCAGTAGAAACAGAAGTAATCAGTTGTATATACTTCAGTAGAAACAATGAACATCACTTTTGTCCTTCTTCAGTAGAAACAATAACTTCTTCAGAAGTAACCATAACTTTAAGTTACTAGACCTTGTTCCAAACAATCCAAACCAGCAACTACACAGACCTGTATGCTGTGAAACACACACATAAAAGCAAACCAAACAAATAAACTAATATGCTAAGAAACACATTAGATGGTTAGTGTTAGAAATATAAAATTATACAAGATTTACAACAACATTAAATCCTCCCCTGAGGCATATGCCTCCCCTGAGGCTTATGCCTCCCCTTAAACATTGCATTTAAGGGTTAACCATCCCAATGTGGACAACTAAGTGTTGAAACCTAGGTCCATCAAAAGCTTTAGTCAATAAATCTGCCACATTTTTATCTGTGTGAATTTTAACCACATTTATCAAATGTTTTTCATATGCATCTCTTATACAGTGGTGTCTTATCTCAATATGCTTTGTTCTATTGTGAAAACTGGATTTTTAACAATGCATATGGTACTTTGATTATCAATAAAGATTGTGGTGTTCATGAAATTAAACCCATAATCCAGCAATTGATTTTGTATCCAAAGTACCTGCCCACAACAATTGGCAGCGGCAACATACTCTGCTTCAGTAGATGAGGTAGCAACAATAGTTTGTTTTTTGCATTGCCAAGAAATCAATCTTCTCCCAAGAAATTGGCAACCTCCAGTTGTTGACCTTCTATCCAAATTTGCACCAGCATAGTCACTATCACTATAGGCTTCCAACTTGAAAGGGGACTATTTTAGGTACCAAAGACCTAGCTTAGGCTGGCCTTTAAGGTACTTGAAGATCTTTTTGACTGCATTCAAGTGAGAAGTAAGTGGAGTAACTTGATGCCTTGAACTAGCACTCACAGCAAATGTAATGTCAGGCCTAGAAGCTGTCAAATACATCAATGAACCAATCATAGATCTGTATAGGTGAACATTCACAGCTGGATCTGGTTCAATGTTGTTCTTTGTTTTAGGAGCTTCATAAGGTGTAGTGGCATTTCTGACACTTTCCATACCAAACTTTTTCAAAATGTCTCTCACATATTTCTCTTGATGGATAAATATGCCATCTGGTTTCTGCTGAACCTGTAGACCCAAAAAGAAAGTAAGCTCCCCCATGGCACTCATCTGAAATTCACCCTTCATTAAGTCTTCAAATTCCCTGCACCAAGCTTCTTTGGTGGATCCAAAGATAATATCATCCACATAAACTTGCACAAGTATAATATCCCTTGAATCCTTCTTTAGGAAGAGTGTTTTGTCAATGGCACCTCTCCTGTAGCCATGCTCCAGCAGAAACTTTGAGAGCCTAGCATACCATGCCCTTGGTGCCTGATGTAAGCCATAAAGAGCTTTGACCACCTTATAAACATAGTCAGGGTGATCTGGATCTTCAAAACCTTTGGGTTGAGTGACATATACTTCTTCTTCAATCTCACCATACAAGAATGCACCTTTGACATCCATCTGATACACAGTAAAGCCTTTGTAAGATGCATAGGCCAAGAAAATCCTAATGGCCTCAACTCTAGCAACAGGTGCAAAAACTTCATCATAATCTATTCCCTCTTCTTGCCTGAACCCCTGAGCCACCAATCTTGCCTTGTTTTTGACAACTATACCCCTTGCATCTCTTTTATTCTTCAAAATCCATTTTGTCCCAATAGCATACTTCCCATCTGGTAAAGGAACCAATATCCAAACCTGCTGATTCTTGAATTGTTGCATTTCCTCTTGCATTGCCTCAAGCCAACTATTATCTGCAAGAGCTTGTGGAACACTGGTTGGTTCCATTTGGGAGAGAAAACAAGCAACCAGACAGTGTTGAAAGTCTGTATGATTGTCTCTCTGCTGCTGGGAAACATAAGACATAAAAGCAACTTCTCCATACTTTGTCTTTTTCACAGTGCTTCTAGTTCGAACAGGATCGTTAGGATCACCCAGTATATTCTCCATTGGATGATTAGTGTGAATCCTTTTTGTAGCATTGGGGTTGACATCAATGGTTTTGCCAAGATTGGTCACATTTGGTTCAAAGTCACTATCATAGGAAGAGGAAGTGAAGATGCCAGCTTTGGGTTGGTGATTACCAAGATCTGTAGGACTTGGAAATCGTGTATATGGTTCACCAAAGTCTGTTGACACACGAACAGAAATAGGAGTAGAAACAGGTTGGGCATCAGCAGGAATGAAGTTATCAGAAGAAACATGATAACTGTCAGTAGAACTATCAACAGAATCCTGATTTCCACTGATGGCTTGAGCTGATTGTCTCAGAAGTGCTTCAGCATCTTTTATACTCTGTGCACCAAGTTTCTCAGCTTCTTGAGTAGCAGCATGTTCTTGTGTCATGAGCTTAGCAAGATCCTCTACATAGTATGATTCATCTTCATCCTTCTCAGAAGTATCTTTTGCACTGTTTCCTGCAAAATGGTTAGGAGGAATGGAAGGTACAACAATAGTTAGCTCACCAAACTCAGACTCATCCTCTGAGTCATCATCCAGTGCACCTGCAATGTTAGAAGGAGAATCTTTTGGACCTGCAGATTGGTTAGCAACAAATCTAGTATACCCCAAAGAATCAGTTAAGTAATCTAGGTCAAAGTACCAAGCATGACCATGACCTTGTACATTAGGTTTTTCTTCTAGGTATCTCAGATTAAGAGTCTCCTCTATCCTTTTAGCATTCAGGTTATATACCCTATAAGCCTTACTATGAGCTGAATATCCCACAATGTATCCCTCNTAGCTCACCAAACTCAGACTCATCCTCTGAGTCATCATCCAGTGCACCTGCAATGTTAGAAGGAGAATCTTTTGGACCTGCAGATTGGTTAGCAACAAATCTAGTATACCCCAAAGAATCAGTTAAGTAATCTAGGTCAAAATACCAAGCATGACCATGACCTTGTACATTAGGTTTTTCTTCTAGGTATCTCAGATTAAGAGTCTCCTCTATCCTTTTAGCATTCAGGTTATATACCCTATAAGCCTTACTATGAGCTGAATATCCCACAATGTATCCCTCATCAGCCTTGCCATCAAATTTTCCAAGTGGGTCACTTGTGTTCAAAATGGTCACATAACAGCCAAAAAGGTCTTAGGTAATGAATAGATGGAACTTTCCCTGTGAGAAGTTCATAAGGTGTCTTTGAATGAGGTCTTGTGATAGAGACCCTGTTCAGAACATAACAAGCAGTATTTACTGCTTCAGTCCAGAACAGTGTGGGTAACTTAGAGTCTGCAAGCATGGATCTTGCTGCCTCTTTTAAGGTCCTATTCTTTCTTTCAGCAACCCCATTTTGTTGTGGTGTCCTGGGATTGCTATAGTCCCTTTTTATCCCTTTAGAGTTACACAGGTCTATTAAAACCACATTTTTGAACGCTGTTCCATTATCACACCTTACACCTTTAACCTTTTTATTGAGCTGGTTTTCAACTAGGGTAATAAAATCTTTCAAAATTGGAGATGTTTCATCTTTAGTTTTCAAAAAGAATACCCAGCAAAACCTGCTATAACAGAAGTACTTATGATCATACTTCTTACTTGAGTTGGCCCAAATAGGTCCATATGCAGCAACTGAAGTGGTTCAGTGATATTGCTCACTGCTGAAATGGCTTTGTACGAGGCTTTGGGTTGTTTTCCTTTGTTGCAGGCAACACAATTGTGTTCATTGGTGAAGACCTTGGAAAGAAGCCCTTTAACAAGACCAAGTTTAGACAGCTTGTTGATGGTCTTGAAATTCACATGGGCCATCCTTCTGTGCCATTTGGTAGATTTATCCATAGAAGCTTTAGCCACCAAACATGTTAGATCACTGTCAGGTTGTACCTCATTCATGTTGAATGTGTACAAGTTATTGCTTCTTGGAACTCTCAGCGGAATTGGTGTATCTTCTGGAAGTTTGAAGTCTTTGTTGAGTACAAGATATTCATTCTCTGAGAAGAAAACTTTGTTCTTTTTATCACAAATTTGTGACACTGAGAACAAATTAAAGTGCTGCAATTCCTTCACATAAAGTACATTTTCAAAATCCAGCATGGGTGTACTGATAGTTCCTTTTCCTGTGATTCTACCATTTCCTCCACCAAATGTCACATTACCTCCACCTTCTATGGGTACAAAATTAATCATCTTTTCTCTGTTCCCTGACATGCTCCTTGAACAGCCACTATCTACTATGCCAACTTCTTTACTCAGTAAAGGATGATCCTACAACAACAACAAAAAAATTATACAAAATATAAGTACACTTTGGAGACTCAAGTCATTACTAACTTGAGCCTGCCTTGTGGATCATAAGAAGTAGGCCATGTAGATGTATAAGATCCACCATTGTTCTTGGATCTTCTTTGATAATTAGATCCCCTGTTAGTCCAAGAACAACCTGCTGAGGGCTTAACAGCAGTATCCCATGTTCCCCCCAACCCATATACATAGGTTGATAATAGCTAGGCCCATTACCATTCTGATAATACGGAGAAATAGGTCTAGGGAATGGTCTTGCAACATGTCTTTTCCTATATGATGGAAAAGTTCTGTCAGCAGGAACTGATGCATCAGTAGATGCTGATTTATCAGCAGTATTGTATCTGCTGTTAGATTGAGTTGCTTGTGGAACATAAGCTGGTATGTCATTAACACGTTTCCACATTGGTCTAGGTTTCTTAGCATAATTACCCATTCATTGCTCATGAAAATTACAATCCTTAATTAAATGAGATTTGCTTCCACACACAATACATTTCTTCGGTTGTTCACTGAAAAACCCTAAAAGTCTCTCCCACTATGGGCGATTTTTTCCCTAACATCTCCTAATCGATACTCATCAAATCTGCTCTAAATCATTCGATTCTTGTACTGATTTGACTCATCCTAGTAATCAAACATTGTGTTTATCATTGGNTGGTATGTCATTAACACGTTTCCACATTGGTCCAGGTTTCTTAGCACAGTCACTCATTCTTTGCTCATGAAAATTACAATCCTTAATTAAATGAGATTTGCTTCCACACACAAAACATTTCTTCTTTCTAGAAGATTTATTAACATTGAAAGGAATTCTATTGAAAGCATTCAAACCACAAACATTAACTGAATTTTTTTTGACAGAATTAACATTATTGTTTTGCAAAGAATTAAATAACAAGTCTTCAGAAGAAACTGTCTTTGAATTTGATTCATCAGCAGCAACTCCTAGAGGCTTGTTTGGAGACTTGGGTAAAGGCTTGGGTGTGGTCTTAGGTGAGGCCTTGGGAAGATCTGAATGATCACTTGAATCACAACTTTCATAGGCAGTAGACCCTTTGTTAGAAGACTTGTCACTGCAAGAGACAGAGTCAGCAGTATTAGTAACAGGGTCAAATAAGTCACTTGACTTTTTGCCATATAAATGGTGTGATCCATCAAAGTCAACTGTGATAGACAGGTCAATGGGCATATGTTCACCTCTAATGGGACCAGGGACAGCATGTAAGGTGCCTTCTTTAACATAGTTTGCTAATCCTGTTGGTGTAGATTTTCTACTGTCATTCCTAGCTTCTAATCCTACATATTTCTGAAAACCTAATCCTATACTAGAATTTACAGTCTGACAACCATACAAACTTCTAGCTAAATTATCACCTGATATTAACCACTTTTTATGTGTAGCTATTTCAGTATCTAGCTTCTCTTGAAGATCTTGTTTATCAGACTCCAACTTAGCTTTCACCTTTTTAGTATAGATTAACTCATCTTGAGCACATTTTAAGTCCTGTTTTAACCCTTTTATTTCCTCCTCATAAGCAACTTGATTCTTCTGAAACCAAATCTTTTGTTTTTCTACGATCTTTAAACCATGTTTATATGATTCAAGGTCTTTATAACACTCATTATATTTAGGTTTTAACTCATCATACATTTCTTTAAGTTCATTATATTTCACACTACAACCAAACACACAGTTATGTACCAGAGAAATGCCTATAAGAGCAAATTGATCACGAATATCCTCTAAAGTACACCTTGCCAGCAGTCCACTCTGATCACTATCAGCATCACTTCTCTCATGAGCCTTCCAGTCAGCATGATCATCCAAAGTGATCAAGGCTGTTGGATATCCAGTTTTGGCAGTATCAACTTCCCCTTGTTTTTGCTGATAGGTAGAATACCTAACCTCATCAGTANCAACACGTAGCAGTGAACTATAACTTTGATAATTTCTTTTTCGACTTTGGAATGGAGACTGGAACTGAAAGAGAGTGAGCTCATGTTTTCAACTCGACTTTGAAAAGGTGTATGATCCAATCAGGTGTGCTTGTCTGCCATCTGGAAGCTATTATGTTTGAAATGAGATTTGGCTCAACATTGGTCTGTTAGATCAGAACCTGTAACAGGTATGTAATGATCAGTACTAGAAAATTAGTAAACCGGGCCTCTATCGTAGCCGTTGGCATGTGTTAGGGGTTGAGGCAGAGAGACTTGATGTCCTGGCTACTATTTAATATTGTAAGCGGAGTATTTGAACGTATCAATGCGTAAAGGGTTGGAGATTGGTCTGAGTATTGGTGGCAAAAATCAGATTCAGGTAACTCACTTGCAATTTGCAGATGGGTCCATTAAAAAATACTTAACAAAAAACCCATCTGGATGCAAATGGGTCTATATTCTCACCTCTTTCCCTCAACTTTGTAGTTTATGACAATTAACCAACCGTTGGTGTGGTAGCTCTTAGCAAGTATGTATTAGCTAACTAGGTATATAAGTAACCTTAGCAGCTTGGCTACTAAACTTTTTTTTTGGGTAAAGGGGAGTAATCCTGCACCCTGGTAAATATATTAAAATCCAAACGTTTAAGTACAAATGGAATGTGGCTGAAGTACCACATTAACCTCAAGCTTAAACAGCTTGATAAACAGAAAGCCTATAGCCTATGACATGCCAAAGGCTCAAAACAACTTCTAGAATCAAAAAATGAACCTAGAATAAGAACTAAGCAAAACAAGCTAACCAACTGCCGCCGTGAATGATGGACTACCATCAGTAGTGGAGTGAGGAAATAAGTTAGCCGATTCATCAAACTCGTTTACAACAAAATCTTCATCACCACCTTCATCAGTAGCCAAAGCAGCATATGATTGACTGTATATCAGCTTTTCCTCTTAGAGGATAAACCTTTAATTTCAACATAATGACTATGTATGCACATTATTCCTATTATTAACTCTTGTTTGGTATAGTAGTCTTTCTTTAGTCTCATACTAAATTCGGTTTAATGAGATACCAGCACTGATTACTTTACTAGAGTTGCTTTACCCTTTCTTCTTTTATGATTTTTACCTTTTGTGACAACCACATTAATGTGAATGTTTTGTTAGAGTAGCAACACTGGGAGTCGAGACAACAGGAGGACTTACCATTTAGGACAATTATCCGTGTATGCCCAAAGATCTTTACATGAAATACACCTGGAGGCCTCCATTCATACTCGACTCTTATAGTTTCTTTTATTAAAAACCTCCCCTATAAGAGTGAAGGGACACCAACAGTAATAACCTCTACAAGCTCATCCTCATAAAAATCTTCGATTAAGCACAGAGCAAAACTACTTCTACCCAATAATCCTTACACCATAGATCTTAGTGTACGAATCAAGCATAATAGGTTACCAAGAATGTACGCCAACAAGTTAATACCATCATCTTCAATACTTTAATAGTTACATCATGTAATTTAAACCCATACCTGAAATACGTGTCAACTCTTCCTTACATAATTAGTATCAATTTTACCATTCTGAGTATGATCGTTGATTGCGGTCATACCAATGGCCATCTTCCAATACTGTCTTCTAAACCAGCTTGATTATCAAAATTTGAAAAATGAAAGAAACCTTTTGCATTCAACATTAATCTTTTCATCCATATTAATCCCAATTATTCTACATATTTATTCAACCACAGGAAAATCCATTCTTATTACCAATAAATAACCTATAGAAGTGTATTCAAGACTTTGCACTAACTTTCAACACTCTACTTGAATATGAACATTTAACTCTCACATATTAATTCAACTTGGATAATAGTGAACTCATGAGTAAGTTTTAGTGTCGTATATTATCAATTGTTTCAGCACTAAAAGCCTCTGCCCAAACCACAAATAGCCTCCATAACCATTTAGTTCGAACATCATTTCCAATTTCATTCCATACTGAATATTACCATCTTCACAACCTTGGTGAAATCATAATATTCCTTCATATTTTAAGCTACACACAAACAAAACATAATATAATCATGCTTACTTTTAAGATTGGTCTTGATCGTCAGATCGCGTATACTTAGGATCTGAAGAGATGTTCGGCACCCCGCATCTTACTATTATCATCACTTACATTCCTTTGTGCTTCTTATTGTTTCCTTCACTATTCACATTCTTCCATCAATACGAATTCTTTATCCCTTACCCAAATCCAAGTTATTCAAAACTCACTTTCTCATAACAATTAAAACAGTCCTTAAGAAACCTAATAAAGAAAAAACAATCCAAAAGCAAAAAACAAGAAGAGCACGCCTATTCTTCAAACTAGTAGCCTTAAGATTTTAAGTCTTAATTATTTTACGCCTCAAAGAAGACAACCACTTTCTCATCTTGAATCAAATATAAGATAATAATTAATAAAAGATGATTCACTAAAAAACCCTAAAAATACGATTAATAAAAAACCTAAGAAAAATGATACTAATCAAATCAAAGGCTAAATCCGATAAAAACAATTAAATATCAAATTAACTCAGTTAATCTATCAAACATAGTCTTATTGGGTGATTATGTATCAAATAGATTATTAAAGCAACGATAGGATGTTAGGGTTTTTTTTGATTCGCCATATTCACCAATTGAGTTTTCTTGGGTTAATTGTAATTAAATTGTTACTACCAAATAGTGATATTGAAGGCTCAAGTATTTTCTTGAGTAGTATTGTTAATTTTCTATATTAGTGTCATTCTTTGGTAGGTTCATTTTATTGTAAGTTATAAGACTGGCGTGTCATTCTTATATGAGAGTCTGTAAGTGTCCTAAGGGACTGAGATGAGGGAACTTACCCTCATCCTTTGTACTTCAATGCTTTTTGGTGTAATGAATTTTGCCGGGGTGAATTAACCCTTTTACCCACAATACATTTCTTCTTTTTAGAAGATTTATTAGAATTGAAAGGAGTTCTATTGAAAGCATTCAAACCACAAACATTAACAGAATTGTTTTTGACAGAATTAACATTATTGTTTTGCAAAGAATTAAATAACAAGTCTTCAGAAGAAACTGTCTTTGAATTGGATTCATCAGCAGCAACTCCTAGAGGCTTGTTTGAGGACTTGGGTGAAGGCTTGAATGATGTCTTAGGAGGGTCTGACTGATCACTTGAATCACAACTTTCATAGGCAGTAGACCCTTTATCAGAAGACTTGTCACTGCAAGAGACTGAGTCAGCATTATTAGTAACAGGGTCAGATAAGTCACTTGACTTTTTGCCATATAAATGGTGTGATCCATCAAAGTCAACTATGATGGATAGGTCAATGGGCATATGTTCACCTCTAATGGGACCAGGGACAGCATGTAAGGTGCCTTCTTTAACATAGTTTGCTAATCCTGCTGATGTAGTTTTTCTACTGTCATTCCTAGCTTCTAATCCTACATATTTCTGAAAACCTAATCCTATACCAGAGTTGACAGCTTGACTACCATACAAACTTCTAGTTAAATTATCACCTGATATTAACCACTTCTTATGTGTAGCTATTTCAGTATCTAGTTTCTCTTGAAGATCTTGTTTATCAGACTCTAACTTAGCTTTCACCTTTTTAGTATAGATTAACTCATCTTGAGCACATTTTAAGTCCTGTTTTAACCCTTTTATTTCCTCCTCATAAGCAACTTGATTCTTCTGAAACCAAATCTTTTGTTTTTCTACGATTTTTAAACCATGTTTATATGATTCAAGGTCTTTATAACACTCATTATATTTAGGTTTTAACTCATCATACGTTTCTTTAAGTTCATTATATTTCACACTACAACCAAACACACAATTATGTACCTGAGAAATTAGGGCTGTTATTATTGCGTTGTATTGATTTGGATGTTCAATTGTTATGGGTTTATGAGAGAGATGGAACAATGTTTTCTCAACAAATCAAACAAGGTTTCAGCAAAGACTTATGGTAGCATTGGTTTGATGTTGAGTGGGTTAGTTAAGAAGGTTATGTCGTGTTTGGGAGTCATGTGATTGTTGCTATTTACTATGACTATAAACACGCTGATTATCATACTTTCACAAGTTTTGGTGCTGATTTTTTATTGGGATGGTGCTTGTGATTGTTTTTGCATGGTGAATGTTGTGGTTGCTATACTTGATCCTTGCTTGTCTTCGTGTGTTTCACTCGTATTGTTTTGAAGATTGGTTCAAGTTGCATTGGCTCTTGGTTCGGATATGCTGGTCATGAGAGGTGTGGAGGCATTATGCATTGATCATTGGTTGTCTTCATGTGGTTCACTCGTTATTTTTTTTTTTTTATTTTATTTTTTATTTTTTTTTTGAAGATTGGATCAAATTCGGATATGCTGGAAGGTTAGGTCGATTAGACCATGTTTATGCTTCAAGTTTGATTTGCTACGGAAGTCACGCTTATTTGGTTATTAGATTATGCATTCTGCATGATACTAATAAAGTTGCAATTGGTTGAAGCTGGAAATATTTACTACTTGGACGACTTGAAGATTCAAGGATGTCTACTTGGTAATGTTATATCTTCTTTTTAAGAAGTGGTAGTGTCTTGTTATGTATGCAATTTCGCCTATGTAACGGGCTTAGATTTGGGATTTCACCCATATCCATTGTACTTCATTTTTTGTTTGTGTGGTAGGTTATAAGAATGTTTTGTCATTCTTATATTGTAAGTTATAAGAATGGTTTTTCATTCTTATATAAGTGTCTGTAAGTGTCCTAAGGGACTGAGATGAGGGACGTCACTCTCATCCGTTGTACTTCAGTGTTTTTTGGTGTAATGAATTTTACCAGGGTGTTAACCCTTTTACCCAAAAAAAGAAATGCCCATAAGAGCAAATTGATCATGAACATCCTCTGAAGTACAGCTTGCCAGCAGTCCACTCTGATCACTATCAGCATCACTTCTCTCATGAGCCTTCCAGTCAACATGATCATCCAAAGTGATCAAGGCTGTGGGATATCCAGTTTTGGCAGTATCAACTTCTCCTTGTTTCTGCTGATAGGTAGAATACCTCACCTCATCAGTAGATTTCCTGTCCTTGCATTCTCTGGAGAAGTGACCCATTTGACCACAAGTGTAGCACTTGATCTTCCTTCTGTCAAACCTAGCTGAATCCCTGCCATTGAAACCAAACTTCCTCCCAGCCTTTTTCTCAAATCTCTTGATGCTCAATGAGAGCATAGCCACCTGCCACTTCAAGTTCATCTCTTCCATATCCAATGGATCCACCTGTTCAAAGTCCTCATAGGAGAGTTGCTGCTGAGATTCACAATCAGCAACAAAAGAGTGAAGTACATCTTCCAACACACTACCAGAAGAATGTGATTTGGTTGGTGTGTATGAAGATGATGCAGATGAAATTGGACTTGAACTAGGAGGCATTATATTGGATGTAGAACCAACAAAAGCTGAGTAATTTGGAGTAGTTGAACGAATAGGACTTTTGACATCTGGTTCAAGAGTTTTGAGCTTGTTGTATAAATCATCAAAACTCATCATATCCAATCCACCCTTGGCTTTGAGTGCAATACTTACTTGAAGCCATGATGGAGGCAAGGATCTTAAGAATTTAGCATTGCAATCTTCATTGTCTGGCCTTGCCTTCAGCTGATTCAATTGACTCAGAATCTTGTGAAATTTGTCATAACCCTTGTGGATACCTTCTTCCTCAGTGATCTGAAACTCTTGAAACTGCTGCTTCAGCATTGACTTCCTCATCCTTCTTGACTCATCATTCCCACCAAATCTAGCTTTAATTGCCATCCAGAGATCCTTTGCATCAGTCATGAAGTGAAAGTCACCCAAGTGATCTGGTGGTATAGCTTGAAGAAGAATAGTTCTCACTTTATTTTCCCTCTGAAGAGCAAGAACCTCTTCAGCAGATGTAGGATCAAGATAGTATATTCTACCATATGTGTCAGTGCCAGTCCTCTTTGGGCTATTACCTTTAAGGACCACCTTCCAAAGATTATGATCAATGTTGGTAATCTAGTTCTGCATCTGCATTGCCCAGAGTCCATACTCTTCTTTCTTAAGGTAAGGGAATTTTGCATTGCTGTTAGTGAGAGTGAGGTGATGAAGGGATGCTGTGTTTTGATTGTGCGTTGTATATGACTCAGTGTCAGATCCAGGCATGATGTTCTCAGTATCAAAGAGACTCTCTCGAGGCTCTGATACCACTTGTTGAATCTAACACCCTTGATAGATCTTGTAGCTCTCGTTGATCGTTAGCAGTGTCTATGTAATCAAAAACACTCTAATAGAGAATCTCCAAAGCTTGTATTCTAATGCTGAAAACAAATACAAACAGAAACAATGAATACTAAGAACGTTTAATCCTCTATGGATCTTTTTTATATTAATAACTTGTAAACTCGTAAGTCATAGAACATAAACTTGTGTTCCTTTTATATACAAGGAACCCTAACCTAAACCGTTTCACAAGAAACGTATATTCTATAAACTCTAAACAATATGCATTATCTTTTCCTAATATTACTCATGCATATCCTAACTATATTACAAAATACGCAGTTTAACTCTATCCGCAGTAACTAAATATGCTGAAGCTTAGCCTTCAGCAGAAACACTTATTCAGTAGAATCTATCTCTTCAGCAGATTCCATCAGCAGCTGCCATCAGCAGAATTCTCACTTAGCAGAATTCCCAACAAATTGTCACTTACATGATGAGATCCGTTGTCCCTAAAGGCTAACTTTATAAGGGCAATTGGTTCCTTACATGAGAAGAGACATTGTCCCTAAAGGCCCACTTGTTGAGAGCCATTGAACGTTACTTTATGGGGGCCGTTGTCCCTAAATGCTATGATGACAACAATTGCCCTTTACATGATGATAGCCATTGTCCCTAAAGCTTGCATACTTGATAAAAGCAATTGTCACTTACATGATGAGATCCGTTGTCTCTAAAGGTAACTTTATGAGGACAATTTGTCCCTTACCTGATAAGAGACGTTGTCCCTAAAGTACCACTTATTGAGAGCAATTGTACCTTACTTTATGGTAGCCGTTGTGCCTAAACGCTTGCTCACTTGATGAGACCAATTGCCCTTTGCGTGATGATAGTTGTTCTCCCTAATGCTTGCGCACTTGATAAGAGCAATTGTCACTTACGTGACGAGATCCGTTGTCCTTAAAGGCTAACTTTATTAGGGCAAATTGTCCATTACATGATAATAGCCGTTGTCCCTAAAGGCACACTTGTTGAGAGCAACTGTACCTTACTTTGTCAGAATCGTTGTCCCTAAATGCTTGCTCACTTGATGAGAGCAATTGCCTTTTACATGATGATAGCTGTTGTCCCTAATGCTTGCACACTTGATAAGAGCAATTGTCACTTACATGATGAGATCCGTTGTCCCTAAAGGCTAACATTATGAGGGAAATTTGTCCCTTATATGATAAGAGACGTTGTCCCTACAGGGCCGTTTATTGAGAGCAATTGTACCTTACTTTATGGTAGCTGTTGTGCCTAAATGCTTGCTCACTTGATGAGACCAATTGCCCTTTACATGATGGTAGCCGTTGTCCGTAATGCTTGCACACTTGATAAGAGCAATTGTCACTTACATGATGAGATCCGTTGTCCCTAAAGGCTAACTTTATAATGGAAATTTTTCCGTTACATGATAAGAGCCGTTGTCCCTAAAGGCTCACTTGTTGAGAGCAACTGTACCTTACTTTATCTGAGTCGTTGTCCCTAAATGCTTGCTCACTTGATGAGAGCAATTGCCTTTTACATGATTATAGCCGTTGTCCCTAATGCTTGAACACTTTATAAGAGCAACTGTCACTTACATGATAAGATCTGTTGTCCCTAACGGCTAACTTTATGAGGGCAATTTGTCACTTACATGATAAGAGACGTTTTCCCTAAAGGCCCACTTGTTGGGAGCAAATGTTCCTTACTTTATGCGGGCCATTGTCCCTAAATGCTTGCTTACATAACGAGAGCAATTGCCCTTTATATGATGATAGCCGTTGTCCCTAATGCTTGCACACTTGATAAGAGCAATTGTCACTTACATGATGAGATCCGTTGTCCCTAAAGGCTAACTTTATGAGGGCAATTTGCCCCTTACATGATAAGAGACGTTGTCACTAAAGGCCCACTTGCTGAGAGCAATTGTACCTTAATTTATGGGAGCCGTTGTCCCTAAACGCTTGCTCACTTGATGAGAGCAATTGCCCTTTATATGATTATAGCCGTTGTCCCTAAGGCTTGCACACTTGATAAGAGCAATTGTCACTTACATGATGAGATCCGTTTTCCTAAAGGCTAACTTTATAAGGGCAATTTGTTACTTACATGAGAAGAGACATTGTCCCTAAAGGCCCACTTGTTTTAGAGCAATTGTACGTTACTTTATAGGAGCCATTGTCCCAAAACTCTTGCTCATTTGATGACAACAATTGCCCTTTACATGATGATAGATGTTGTCCCAAATGCTTGCATACTTGATAAAAGCAATTGTCACTTACATGTTGAGATCCGTTGTCTCTAAAGGTAACTTTATGAGGGCAATTTGTCCCTTACATGAAAAGAGACGTTGTCCCTAAGGGCCCACTTATTGAGAGCAATTGTACCTTACTTTATTGTAGCCATTGTGCCTAAACGCTTGCTCACTTGATGAGACCAATTGCCCTTTGCGTGATGATAGCTGTTGTCCCTAATGCTTGCGCACTTGATAAGAGTAATTGTCACTTACGTGATGAGATCCGTTGTCCTTAAAGGTTAACTTTATAAGGGCAATTTCTCCATTATATGATAAGAGACGTTGTCCCTAAAGGCCCACTTGTTGAGAGCAATTGTACCTTACTTTATGGGAGCCGTTGTCCCTAAACGCTTGCTCACTTGATGAGAGCAATTGCCCTTTACATGATGATAGCCGTTGTCCCTAATGCTTGCACACTTGATAAGAGCAATTGTCACTTACATGATGAGATCCGTTGTCCCTAAAGGCTAACTTTATGAGGGTAATTTTTCCGTTACATGATAATAGCCGTTGTCCCTAAAGGCTCACTTGTTGAGAGCAACTGTACCTTACTTTATCAGAGTCGTTGTCCCTAAATGCTTGCTCAATTGATGAGAGCAATTGCCTTTTACATGATTATAGCCGTTGTCCCTAATGCTTGAACACTTGATAAGAACAACTGTCACTTACATGATAAGATCCGTTATCCCTAAAGGCTAACTTTATGAGGGCAATTTGTCCCTTACATGGTAAGAGACGTTGTCCTTAAAGGCCCACTTGTTAAGAGCAAATGTTCCTTACTTTGTGCGAGCCATTGTCCCTAAATGCTTGCTTACTTGATGAGAGCAATTGCCCTTTATATGATGATAGCCGTTGTCCCTAACGCTTGCACACTTGATAAGAGCAATTGTCACTTACATGATGAGATCCGTTGTCCCTTAAGGCTAACTTTATGAGGGCAATTTGTCCCTTACATGATAAGAGACGTTGTCCCTAAAGGGCCGTTTATTGAGAGCAATTGTACCTTAATTTATGGTAGCTGTTATGCCTAAACGCTTGCTCACTTGATGAGACCAATTGCCCTTTACATGATGATAGCCGTTGTCCCTAACGCTTGCACACTTGATAAGAGCAATTGTCACTTACATGATGAGATCCGTTGTCCCTTAAGGCTAACTTTATGAGGGCAATTTGTCCCTTACATGATAAGAGACGTTGTCCCTAAAGGGCCGTTTATTGAGAGCAATTATACCTTACTTTATGGTAGCTGTTTTGCCTCAACGCTTGCTCACGTGATGAGACCAATTGCCCTTTACATGATGATAGACGTTGTCCCCAATGCTTGCACACTTGATAAGAGCAATTGTCACTTACATGATGAGATCCGTTGTCCCTAAAGGCTAACTTTATGAGGGCAATTTTTCCGTTACATGATAAGAGCCGTTGTCCCTAAAGGCTCGCTTGTTGAGAGCAACTGTACCTTACTTTGTCAGAGTCGTTGTCCCTAAATGCTTACTCACTTGATGAGAGCAATTGCCTTTTACATGAAGACAGCCGTTGTCCCTAATGCTTGCACACTTGATAAGAGCAATTGTCACTTACATGATGAGATCCGTTGTCCCCAAAGGCTAACTTTATGAGGGCAATTTGTCCATTACATGAAACTTACCACCTACAATGACTATACAGTTAATAAAAATAGGAATTAAAACATGATTCACTAAAGTAATACCAAGAACATAGCCATCATAGAACTTCCATCAATCTTCCATGTGAACACATCCAAATAGAGCTTGAACCTTCATGCCATGATCCCCTTCCAAACAGCCATCGTTGTCCCTAATGCTTGAACACTTGATAAGAGCAACTGTCACTTACATGATGAGATCCGTTGTCCCTAAAGGCTAACTTTATGAGGGCAATTTGTCCGTTACATGATAAGAGACGTTGTGCCTAAAGGCCCACTTGTTGAGAGCAAATGTTCCCTACTTTATGCGAGCCATTGTCCCTAAATGCTTGCTTACTTGATCAGAGCAATTGTCCTTTATATGATGATAGCCGTTGTCCCTAATGCTTGCGCACTTGATAAGAGCAATTGTCACTTGCATGATGAGATCCGTTGTCCCTAAAGGCTAACTTTATGAGGGCAATTTTTCTGTTACATGATAAGAGCCGTTGTCCCTAAAGGCTCACTTGTTGAGAGCAATTGCCTTTTACATGATTATAGGCATTGTCCCTAATGCTTGAACAGTTGATAAGAGCAATTGTCACTTACATGATGAGATCCGTTGTCCCTAAAGGCTAACTTTATAAGGGCAATTTGTCCCTTACATGATAAGAGACGTTGTCCCTAAAGGGCCGTTTATTGAGAGCAAATGTACCTTACTTTATGGTAGCTGTTGTGCCTAAACGCTTGCTCACGTGATGAGACCAATTGCCCTTTACATGATGATAGCCGTTGTCCCTAATGCTTGCACACTTGATAAGAGCAATTGTCACTTACATGATGAGATCCGTTGTCCCTAAAGGCTAACTTTATGAGGGCAATTTGTCCCTTACATGATAAGAGCCGTTGTCCCTAAAGGCTCACTTGTTGAGAGCAATTGTACCTTACTTTATGGGAGCCGTTGTCCCTAAACGCTTGCTCACTTGATGAGAGCAATTGCCCTTTACATGATGATAGCCGTTGTCCCTAATGCTTGCACACTTGATAAGAGCAATTGTCACTTACATGATGAGATCCGTTGTCCCTAAAGGCTAACTTTATGAGGGCAATTTGTCCCTTACATGATAAGAGCCGTTGTCCCTAAAGGCTCACTTGTTGAGAGCAATTGTACCTTACTTTATGGGAGCCGTTGTCCCTAAACGCTTGCTCACTTGATGAGAGCAATTGCCCTTTACATGATGATAGCCGTTGTCCCTAATGCTTGCACACTTGATAAGAGCAATTGTCACTTACATGATGAGATCCGTTGTCCCTAAAGGCTAACTTTATGAGGGCAATTTGTCCCTTACATGATAAGAGCCGTTGTCCCTAAAGGCTCACTTGTTGAGAGCAATTGTACCTTACTTTATGGGAGCCGTTGTCCCTAAACGCTTGCTCACTTGATGAGAGCAATTGCCCTTTACATGATGATAGCCGTTGTCCCTAATGCTTGCACACTTGATAAGAGCAATTGTCACTTACATGATGAGATCCGTTGTCCCTAAAGGCTAACTTTATGAGGGCAATTTGTCCCTTACATGATAAGAGCCGTTGTCCCTAAAGGCTCACTTGTTGAGAGCAATTGTACCTTACTTTATGGGAGCCGTTGTCCCTAAACGCTTGCTCACTTGATGAGAGCAATTGCCCTTTACATGATGATAGCCGTTGTCCCTAATGCTTGCACACTTGATAAGAGCAATTGTCACTTACATGATGAGATCCGTTGTCCCTAAAGGCTAACTTTATGAGGGCAATTTGTCCCTTACATGATAAGAGCCGTTGTCCCTAAAGGCTCACTTGTTGAGAGCAATTGTACCTTACTTTATGGGAGCCGTTGTCCCTAAACGCTTGCTCACTTGATGAGAGCAATTGCCCTTTACATGATGATAGCCGTTGTCCCTAATGCTTGCACACTTGATAAGAGCAATTGTCACTTACATGATGAGATCCGTTGTCCCTAAAGGCTAACTTTATGAGGGCAATTTGTCCCTTACATGATAAGAGCCGTTGTCCCTAAAGGCTCACTTGTTGAGAGCAATTGTACCTTACTTTATGGGAGCCGTTGTCCCTAAACGCTTGCTCACTTGATGAGAGCAATTGCCCTTTACATGATGATAGCCGTTGTCCCTAATGCTTGCACACTTGATAAGAGCAATTGTCACTTACATGATGAGATCCGTTGTCCCTAAAGGCTAACTTTATGAGGGCAATTTGTCCCTTACATGATAAGAGCCGTTGTCCCTAAAGGCTCACTTGTTGAGAGCAATTGTACCTTACTTTATGGGAGCCGTTGTCCCTAAACGCTTGCTCACTTGATGAGAGCAATTGCCCTTTACATGATGATAGCCGTTGTCCCTAATGCTTGCACACTTGATAAGAGCAATTGTCACTTACATGATGAGATCCGTTGTCCCTAAAGGCTAACTTTATGAGGGCAATTTGTCCCTTACATGATAAGAGCCGTTGTCCCTAAAGGCTCACTTGTTGAGAGCAATTGTACCTTACTTTATGGGAGCCGTTGTCCCTAAACGCTTGCTCACTTGATGAGAGCAATTGCCCTTTACATGATGATAGCCGTTGTCCCTAATGCTTGCACACTTGATAAGAGCAATTGTCACTTACATGATGAGATCCGTTTTCCCTAAAGGCTAACTTTATGAAGGCAATTTGTCCCTTACATGATAAGAGCCGTTGTCCCTAAAGGCTCGCTTGTTGAGAGCAACTGTACCTTACTTTGTCAGAGTCGTTGTCCCTAAATGCTTGCTCACTTGAAGAGAGCAATTGCCTTTTACATGATTATAGCTGTTGTCCCTAATGCTTGAACACTTGATAAGAGTAACTGTCACTTACATGATGAGATCCGTTGTCCCTAAAGGCTAACTTTATGAGGGCAATTTGTCCCTTAAATGATAAGAGACGTTGTCCCTAAAGGGCAACTTGTTTCGAGCAAATGTTCCTTACTTTATGCGAGTCGTTGTCCCTAATGCCTGCACACTTGATACGAGCAATTGTCACTTACATGATGAGATCCGTTGCCCCTAAAGGCCCACTTGTTGAGAGCAATTGTACCGTAATTTATGGTAGCCGTTGTCCCTAAACGCTTGCTCATTTGATGAGAACAATTGCCTTTTACAGGATGATAGCCGTTGTCCCTAATGCTTGCATACTTGATAAGAGTAATTGCCACTAACATGATGAGATCCGTTGTCCCTAAAGGCTAACTTTATGAGGGCAATTTGTCCCTTACATGATTAGAGACGTTGTCCCTAAAGGGTCGTTTATTGAGAGCAATTGTACCTTACTTTATGGTAGCTGTTTTGCCTAAACGCTTGCTCACGTGATGAGACCAATTGCCCTTTACATGATGATACAAAGAGACATTGTCCCTAAAGGGCCACTTGTTTCGAGCAAATGTTCCTTACTTTATTCGAGTCGTTGTCCCTAAATGCTTCCTTACTTGATGAGAGCAATTGCCTTTTACATGATGATAGCCGTTGTTCCTAATGCCTGCACACTTGATACGAGCAATTGTCACTTACATGATGAGATCCGTTGTCCCTAATGGCCCACTTGTTGAGAGCAACTGTACCGTAATTTATGGGAGCTGTTGTCCCTAAACGCTTGCTCATTTGATGAGAACAATTGCCTTTTACATGATGATAGCCGTTGTCCCTAATGCTTGCACACTTTATAAGAGTAATTGCCACTAACATGATGAGATCCGTTGTCCCTAAAGGCTAACTTTATGAGGGCAATTTGCCCCTTACATGATTAGAGACATTGTCCCTAAAGGGCCGTTTATTGAGAGCAATTGTACCTTACTTTATGGTAGCTGTTTTGCCTAAACGCTTGCTCATGTGATGAGACCAATTGCCCTTTACATGATGATAGCCGTTGTCCCTAATGCTTGCACACTTGATAAGAGCAATTGTCACTTACATGATGAGATCCGTTGTCCCTAAAGGCTAACTTTATGAGGGCAATTTGTCCCTTACATGATTAGAGACGTTGTCCCTAAAGGGTCGTTTATTGAGAGCAATTGTACCTTACTTTATGGTAGCTGTTTTGCCTAAACGCTTGCTCACGTGATGAGACCAATTGCCCTTTACATGATGATAGCCGTTGTCCCTAATGCTTGCACACTTGATAAGACCAATTGTCACTTACATGATGAGATCCGTTGTCCCTAAAGGCTAACATTATGAGGGCAATTTTACCATTACATGATAAGAGCCGTTGTCCCTAAAGGCTCGCTTGTTGAGAGCAACTGTACCTTACTTTGTCAGAGTCGTTGTCCCTAAATGCTTACTCACTTGATGAGAGCAATTCCCTTTTACATGATGATAGCCGTTGTCCCTAATGCTTGCACACTTGATAAGAGCAATTGTTAATTACATGATGAGATCCATTGTCCCCAAAGGCTAACTTTATGAGGGCAATTTGTCCCTTGCATGATAAGAGCCGTTGTCCCTAAAGGCTCGCTTGTTGAGAGCAACTGTACCTTACTTTGTCAGAGTCGTTGTCCTTAAATGCTTGCTCACTTGAAGAGAGCAATTGCCTTTTACATGATTATAGCTGTTGTCCCTAATGCTTGAACACTTGATAAGAGTAACTGTCACTTACATGATGAGATCCGTTGTCCCTAAAGGCTAACTTTATGAGGGCAATTTGTCCCTTAAATGATAAGAGACATTGTCCCTAAAGGGCCACTTGTTTCGAGCAAATGTTCCTTACTTTATTCGAGTCGTTGTCCCTAAATGCTTCCTTACTTGATGAGAGCAATTGCCTTTTACATGATGATAGCCGTTGTTCCTAATGCCTGCACACTTGATACGAGCAATTGTCACTTACATGATGAGATCCGTTGTCCCTAATGGCCCACTTGTTGAGAGCAACTGTACCGTAATTTATGGGAGCTGTTGTCCCTAAACGCTTGCTCATTTGATGAGAACAATTGCCTTTTACATGATGATAGCCGTTGTCCCTAATGCTTGCACACTTTATAAGAGTAATTGCCACTAACATGATGAGATCCGTTGTCCCTAAAGGCTAACTTTATGAGGGCAATTTGCCCCTTACATGATTAGAGACATTGTCCCTAAAGGGCCGTTTATTGAGAGCAATTGTACCTTACTTTATGGTAGCTGTTTTGCCTAAACGCTTGCTCACGTGATGAGACCAATTGCCCTTTACATGATGATAGCCGTTGTCCCTAATGCTTGCACACTTGATAAGACCAATTGTCACTTACATGATGAGATCCATTGTCCCTAAAAGCTAACATTATGAGGGCAATTTTTCCGTTACATGATAAGAGTCGTTGTCCCTAAAGGCTCGCTTGTTGAGAGCAACTGTACCTTACTTTGTCAGAGTCGTTGTCCCTAAATGCTTACTCACTTGATGAGAGCAATTGCCTTTTACATGATGATAGCCGTTGTCCCTAATGCTTGCACACTTGATAAGAGCAATTGTCAATTACATGATGAGATCCGTTGTCCCCAAAGGCTAACTTTATGAGGGCAATTTGTCCCTTACATGATAAGAGACGTTGTCCATAAAGGGCCGTTAATTGAGAGCAATTGTACCTTACTTTATGGTAGCTGTTGAGCCTAAACGCTTGCTTACTTGATGAGACCAATTGCCCTTTACATGATGATAGCCGTTGTTCCTAATGCTTGCACACTTGATAAGAGCAATTGTCACTTACATGATGAGATCCGTTGTACCTAAAGGATAACTTTATGAGGGCAATTTTTCCGTTACATGATATGAGCTGTTGTCCCTAAAGGCTCACTTGTTGAGAGCAACTGTACCTTAGTTTATCAGAGTCGTTGTCCCTAAACGCTTGCTCACTTGTTGAGAGCAATTGCCTTTTACATGATTATAGCCGTTGTCCGTAATGCTTGAACACTTGATAAGAGCAACTGTCACTTACATGATGAGATCTGTTGTCCCTAAAGGCTAACTTTATGAGGTCAATTTGTCCGTTACATGATAAGAGACGTTGTCCCTAAAGGCCCACTTGTTGAGAGTAAATGTTCCTTACTTTATGCGAGCCATTGTCCCTAAATGCTTGCTTACTTGATGAGAGCAATTGCCCTTTATATGATGATAGCCGTTGTCCCTAATGCTTGCACAATCGATAAGAGCAATTGTCACTTACATGATGAGATCCGTTGTACCTAAAGGATAACTTTATGAGGGCAATTTTTCCGTTACATGATATGAGCTGTTGTCCCTAAAGGCTCACTTGTTGAGAGCAACTGTACCTTAGTTTATCAGAGTCGTTGTCCCTAAACGCTTGCTCACTTGTTGAGAGCAATTGCCTTTTACATGATTATAGCCGTTGTCCGTAATGCTTGAACACTTGATAAGAGCAACTGTCACTTACATGATGAGATCTGTTGTCCCTAAAGGCTAACTTTATGAGGTCAATTTGTCCGTTACATGATAAGAGACGTTGTCCCTAAAGGCCCACTTGTTGAGAGTAAATGTTCCTTACTTTATGCGAGCCATTGTCCCTAAATGCTTGCTTACTTGATGAGAGCAATTGCCCTTTATATGATGATAGCCGTTGTCCCTAATGCTTGCACAATCGATAAGAGCAATTGTCACTTACATGATGAGATCCGTTGTCCCTAAAGGCTAACTTTATGAGGGCAATTTGTCCCTTACATGATAAGAGACGTTGTCCCTAAAGGGCCTTTTATTGAGGGCAACTGTACCTTACTTTATGGTAGCTTTTTTGCCTAAACGCTTGCGCACGTGATGAGACCAATTGCCCTTTTCATGATGATAGCCGTTGTCCCTAATGCTTGCACACTTGATAAGAGCAATTGTCACTTACATGATGAGATCCGTTGTCCCTAAAGGCTAACTTTATAAGGGCAATTTTTCTGATACATGATAAGAGCCATTGTCCCTAAAGGCTCGCTTGTTGAGAGCAACTGTACCTTACTTTGTCAGAGTCGTTGTCCCTAAATGCTTGCTCACTTGATGAGAGCAATTGCCTTTTACATGATGATAGTCGTTGTCCCTAATGCTTGCACACTTGATAAGAGCAATTGTCACTTACATGATGAGATCCGTTGTCCCTAAAGGCTAACTTTATGAGGGCAATTTGTCCCTTACATGATAAGAGACGTTGTCCCTAAAGGGGCGTTTATTGAGAGCAATTGTACCTTACTTTATGGTAGCTGTTGTGCCTAAACGCTTGCTCACGTGATGTGACCAATTGCCCTTTACATGATGATAGCCGTTGTCCCTAATGCTTGCACACTTGGTAAGAGCAATTATCACTTACATGATAAGATCCGTTGTCCCTAAAGGCTAACTTTATAAGGGCAATTGGATCCTTACATGAGAAGACACATTGTCCCTGAAGGCCCACCTGTTGAGAGCCATTGTACGTTACTCTATGGGAGCCGTTGTCCCTAAACGCTTGCTCATTTGATGACAACAATTGCCCTTTACATGATGATAGTCGTTGTCCCTAAAGCTTGAATACTTGATAAAAGCAATTGTCACTTACATGAAGAGATCCGTTGTCTCTAAAGGTAACTTTATGAGGGCAATTTGTACCTTACATGATAAGAGACGTTGCCCCTAAAGGCCCACTGANTTATAAGGGCAATTGGATCCTTACATGAGAAGACACATTGTCCCTGAAGGCCCACCTGTTGAGAGCCATTGTACGTTACTCTATGGGAGCCGTTGTCCCTAAACGCTTGCTCATTTGATGACAACAATTGCCCTTTACATGACGATAGTCGTTGTCCCTAAAGCTTGAATACTTGATAAAAGCAATTGTCACTTACATGAAGAGATCTGTTGTCTCTAAAGGTAACTTTATGAGGGCAATTTGTACCTTACATGATAAGAGACGTTGCCCCTAAAGGCCCACTGATTGAGAGCAATTGTACCTTACTTTATGGTAGCCGTTATGCCTAAACGCTTGCTCACTTGATGAGACCAATTGCCCTTTGCGTGATGATAGTTGTGGTCCCTAATGCTTGCGCACTTGATAAGAGCAATTGTTACTTCGTGATGAGATCCGTTGTCCTTACAGGCAAACTTTATTAGGGCAATTTGTCCCTTACATGATAAGAGACGTTGTCCCTAAAGGCCCACTTGTTGAGAGCAATTGTACCTTACTTTATGGGAGCCGTTGTCCCTAAACACTGGCTCACTTGATGAGAGCAATTGCCCTTTATATGATGATAGCCGTTGTCCCTAATGCTTGCACACTTGAAAGAGCAATTCTCACTTACATGATGAGATCCGTTGTCCCTAAAGGCTAACATTATGAGAGCAATTTGTCCCTTACATGATAAGAGACGTTGTCCCTAAAGGCCCACTTGTTGAGAGCAATTGTACCTTACTTTATGGGAGTCGTTGTCCCTAAACGCTTGCTCACTTGATGAGAGCAATTGCCCTTTATATGATGATAGACGTTGTCCCTAATGCTTGGACACTTGATAAGAGCAATTGACACTTTCATGATAAGATCCGTTTTCCTAAAGGCTAACTTTATAAGGGCAATTTGTTCCTTACATGAGAAGAGACATTGTCCCTAAAGGCCCACTTGTTGAGAGCAATTGTACGTTACTTTATAGGAGCCATTGTCCCTAAACTCTTGCTCATTTGATGACAACAATTGCCCTTTACATGATGATAGCTGTTGTCCCTAATGCTTGCATACTTGATAAAAGCAATTGTCACTTACATGTTGAGATCCGTTGTCTCTAAAGGTAACTTTATGAGGCAATTTGTCCCTTACATGATAAGAGACGTTGTCCCTAAAGGCCCACTTATTAAGAGCAATTGTACCTTACTTTATAGTAGCCGTTGTGCCTAAACGCTTGCTCACTTGATGAGACCAATTCCCCTTTGCGTGATGATAGTTGTTGTCCCTAATGGTTGCGCAGTTGATAAGAGCAATTGTCACTTACGTGATGAGATCCGTTGTCCTTAAAGGCTAACTTTATTAGGGCAATTTCTTCCTTACATGATAAGAGACGTTGTCCCTAAAGGCCCACTTGTTGAGAGCAATTGTACCTTACTTTATAGGAGCCGTTGTCCCGAAACACTTGCTCACTTGATGAGAGCAATTTCCCTTAATATGATGATNNNTTTATGGTAGCTGTTGTGCCTAAACGCTTGCTCACTTGATGAGACCAATTGCCCTTTACATGATGATAGCCGTTTTCCCTAATGCTTGCACACTTGATAAGAGCAATTGTCACTTACATGATGAGATCTGTTGTCCCCAAAGGCTAACTTTATGAGGGTAATTTTTCCGTTACATGATAAGAGCCGTTGTCCCTAAAGGCTCACTTGTTGAGAGCAACTATACCTTACTTTATCAGAGTCGTTGTCCCTAAATGCTTGCTCACTTGATGAGAGCAATTGCCTTTTACATGATTATAGTCGTTGTCCCTAATGCTTGCACACTTGATAAGAGCAATTGTCACTTACATGATGAGATCTGTTGTCCCTAAAGGCTAACTTTATGAGGGCAATGTGTTCCTTACATGATAACAGACGTTGTCCCTAAAGGGCCGTTTATTGAGAGCCATTGTACCTTACTTTATGGTAGCTGTTTTGCCGAAACGCTTGCTCACGTGATGAGACCAATAGCCCTTTACATGATGATAGCTGTTGTCCCTAATGCTTGCACACTTGATAAGA
>LBNU01004156.1:23410-40068 GCA_014162995.1 Artemisia annua | reverse complement strand
TGAAATTTCAAAATTCTGGACACTTTCAAGTGTCAGATGGGCGGACCCCTTAAATATATAAGGGCGGCCCCCTTAAAATTAAGGGGACCGGCCTCTATTTAAGGGGGCCGGCCATCTGATGGTAAAAGTTTCTGTGTTTTCGTTCTTTCCTCTCAAATATGAGTCTAGGATTCTGTTTTGCATATAATCAAGAATTGAGATATTTCTTTTGCACAATTATACTTTCAATAAAAACCTCAATTCCTTTCCAAAGCATTCTCACGATTAGGAAAACTCATTGTTGAATAATAATAAAAACGTTTTTTTTTAAATCATGCATAATAGTCTTACTCTCGTTGTTTTATAAGTATATAATCTAATGTATACTTATATATAACTTTTAGAAGTGAGCAAATTTAATTCAAGGAGACTAAAGATTGTTTCTCAAGATCATTTGTTTTTAGGAAGCAATCTTTACTCCACATTTGTTTCATTTAGGCACACACTAGAATAAAATCAAGAACTTCATAGTCACATTTTTTCCATCACTAGTTAGCCACTAATAGGTGCCTTCACTCTAAGATTAGTTGCCTTAGTTTCCATTTATTGCTTAATTGTTAATTTGCTTTAAATGCATGCCTAACTACATTTATATGTTTAATTGCTTAATTGTTTATTAACCTTATATGCATGCTTAATTATGCTTGATTATGTCTATATGCTTGCATGTATGCTTTTCATGTAAATTAGACTATGAAAATACTTGCCTAGTTGCCTAAAGAGTTGGTCTTGCCCAAAACCAAACCCCAAAACAAACACCTTTCTGAAAATATTTTACCAAAAACCCAATCCAGGCAACCTGGACCGTCAGACAAGGGCGGCCCCCTTAAATCAAAGGGGCGGTCCCCTTAAAATTAAGGGGACCGACCAGCAATTAAGGGGGCCAGCCATCTGTAGGTCGAGGTTTCCTATTTGCTTTCTGCTTTTCAGCCCATTTCACCCTATTTTGATTCCTCATTTCCCTGAATTCACAAACACCTTTTGTCAATCAAATCCAACACATATTCTCCTTCCATAAAAACAAAATCACCACATTATAAATACCATTCATCATCATAAATGCTCATACTGAGTCTAGGATTATGTTTTGCATATAATCAAGAATTGAGATATTTCTTTTGCACAATTATACTTTCAATAAAAACCTCAATTCCTTTCCAAAGCATTCTCACGATTAGGAAAACTCATTGTTGAATAATAATAAAAACTTTTTTTTTAAAATCATGCATAATAGTCTTACTCTCGTTGTTTTATAAGTATATAATCTAATGTATACTTATATATAACTTTTAGAAGTGAGCAAATTTAATTCAAGGAGACTAAAGATTGTTTCACAAGATCATTTGTTTTTAGGAAGCAATCTTTACTCCACATTTGTTTCATTTAGGCACACACTAGAACAAAATCAAGAACTTCATAGTCACATTTTTTCCATCACTAGTTAGCCACTAATAGGTGCCTTCACTCTAAGATTAGTTGCCTTAGTTTCCATTTATTGCTTAATTGTTAATTTGCTTTAAATGCATGCCTAACTACATTTATATGTTTAATTGCTTAATTGCTTATTAACCTTATATGCATGCTTAATTATGCTTGATTATGTCTATATGCTTGCATGTATGCTTTTCATGTAAATTAGACTATGAAAATACTTGCCTAGTTGCATAAAGAGTTGGTCTTGCCCAAAACCAAACCCCAAAACAAACACCTTTCTGAAAATATTTTACCAAAAACCCAATCCAGGCAACCTGGACCGTCAGACAAGGGCGGCCCCCTTAAATCAAAGGGCCGGTCCCCTTAAAATTAAGGGGACCGGCCAGCAATTAAGGGGGCCAGCCATCTGTAGGTCGAGGTTTCCTATTTGCTTTCTGCTTTTCAGCCCATTTCACCCTATTTTGATTCCTCATTTCCCTGAATTCACAAACACCTTTTGTCAATCAAATCCAACACATATTCTCCTTCCATAAAAACAAAATCACCACACTATAAATACCATTCATCATCATAAATGCTCATTCATCCAAACACATCATGACTACTCCCAACAAACCAAAGCCCAAAGCCTCAAGGCTTGCAAAGATGGGTGAAAAATCCACTTGGAAAAGAAAAACAAACCCTCACAACAATGCCATCACATCAAATGGAATCGAGCAACCATCAATACCTCCAACTATTTACTTCCCAAACTTCAATCCAAATCCTCAAGGTCATTCCTTTGAGCCTTATTGCAATCCATACAATCCGGGTCAAAACCCCATCATACCCTCATTCAACTATAATGATCCATACAATTATGGTCAATCATCCAATCACAACCCAAATATCTTCCCATCCAACTACACAACCACCAATCTAAACCACCCTGCATCTATTCCAAAAGCCAGGGAGGAGCAAAACTCCTAGTGAAGATCTCAATGTCATTCGTATTTCAGTGTCTCAATGCAATGCATCTTGCACACGCAACAAAGGACCAACCTCCATCAATCTTCATATCTCAATTGTTACCTCCCATCAATTTGGTCAAGTCACCACCACACTTACTATTGTCCTTGTTGCTATTCCTACAAAAAACACAATTTCTTGACTCTGCGTCAGATAACTCATGATTGATATCTCCTCACTCGACTCATCCATATATCCACTAGTCCGATACATCACTCCTTCCATTCCATATACACACAAACCCATTAAAAGCTCCGCCATGACTCCTCAATAATAAATCACCAACAACGCTTTTGTTCCCATGCAAGACCTCCTCCTGATGCAACTTAGTACTTTTTAGTCGTCGTTTCCTAACGAAAGCATACAATGTATGCCCACTGTACTAGAAGATTATGTGGTTTCGCATATTTTTCTTAATAAAATTTATTATGAATGCTTTGGTTATTGTCATGTCTTTACCTATTGTCTTGCCTTTTCATGAATTATATGCTTTTACTTTATATGTATGCATTCGTAAATATATATATATATATATATATATATATATATATATATATATATATATATATATATATATACTAGTTTTCGAAGCCCGCCCGATGGGCGGGCATGACTTATAATTATTCTTTGGATAGTATTAGTTAACGAAACATAATAGTGGTGCAACCGCACATGGCTCCTCGTTGTAAGGGGCCTCCAATTTAGCATACATCCATTAATATTTATAGTTTTATACATATCCAAGTATACAATGTTTTGAATTTTTAGTGTCTTTGTTAAATAGTATCAAAGTTGAATTTTTAGTGTCTTTGCGTAATATCAAAAAAAATATATATTTTTTCAAAAATAGTTAAACTTTTCGTGATTTATGAGGGCCTCATTTGTAATTTCGCACCGGCCCACCCAAATCAATGGGACGGCCAAGGCCACTCATCATCCAACCACATTTTATCTAATACTTCAAGACTCAAAATAATTGGTTCATTGAATATTGAACTGAGGGACTACGTTAATTTTTACATTGAATGACGTTACACGATCATCAGAATTCCAAGACCGCCTAATATCATCTTTAAGTTCATGCAATCGACTTATATAATCTTGCTGGCTTACAGTTTTATATCCTCCTTCAGATAAAGTTAAGTTCCTCACAAAAATATAAATGATATTTTATTACGTAGTAAAGCAAGCACCTGCCATCTTCATCAGTGAAATCTCGGATACCACCACCAACTATTAGAGGTACAAACACATTCTCTGATGTGTACTTTAGTATCTACAGTATTAAACAATACGAGTACTTATGTATTAACAAAAAATAAAAAACGAATGAACACTACAAAATTCATTTTTCAAGTCCCAAACAGACATATGATGTAAGCCATTCCGCTATAGTTGATTAAAACTAAGCGGTTGAAATTTCGATCTACTTATTTGAAAATAGATCTTCGATAGTGCCAACACACAAACATATTCAACTTCATTATATGATAAACAATGTAAAAAAAGAATAACTGAAAGACGATTCAAAACAAAAACACTTGCATTTATTTCAAGAGTTTGGTTTAATATACATTATATGCACTAAATCCTATTAAGTTTCTCATTTTGCACATTTTAAGATTTGACAAACTTCTAACAGTCTAAAAGAAATGCAAAAGGATTAACAAGTTTGGGACATAAATTTGAAACGAATAGATGCAGAATAATTAATCCAAAAAAATATTCACATAGGACTATTAGGCTGGTCCTCGGGCTATACAGATTCTGTACTTGTGGGTTTGTGTTTGGAAGAGTTGAAGATTTTGGTGACAATGAAGGGGGGTAAAGTTGGTATCACAATGGACCGAAGATTATGTGTAGATAGATTGTTTGTAGGATATACTTGGCTGACCTCTTCTTTGTTTTCGTCTATGTAAACGACATCTTGCATTGTTAGTTGATGATATTTGACTATTTCTATTAAAAAGCAGTTTTCCCGGGCATAAACAGAGTTGTGCCAACCGAGATTTTTATGCTAAAAGTAACTCCAGTTGGAGCTATATTAGCCATGTAAAACAGAAGGATTTCAATCAAATTTTAAAGTAAAAGATTTTATACAAACATATAAAAAGGAGTCAAATTATTAATGTAGGTTTGTGAGCATATGAAACACATTAATTGTTACTTAAGGTAAAAAAAAAGGGAAGACTCTTTTGTGGGATTAAAAAATTTACACGGAAAATTTACCCATTTTGACCCGGATCGCTTAATCTCCAAGATTCGTTATATTGTGGTTACTAAAGGGTTTTTCAGATTTTTTTTTTTTATATGTGACTATCATACACACGCTACCATATCGATTAGTTGCACAATGTAAGATTAATGGGACAGGAAAAAAATGATTTGATGCTTTAATATAAAATTTCAGTCAAATGCATGCTCACATGTGCATGTGACACATATCTAGACAGGATGCAAATGTAGAACTTCTTACCGGCGGAAAAAATTTCAGTAATTAATTGAAGGTAATAATTATTTACAAAAAAATTGTTTCTATATGTCTGAGTAGAGGTGGGAAAATTCAGCTTGGACCAATAAAACTAAAAACCAAACCATTTAACATTGACACGACTAAAGATAATGCTAATGAAACCAGACATACCAAATCTTCATCTTCAGGGTTGTCTCCATCTCCTTCACTACTCTCCGTAAGGATTCTATTTTCCTCTTCTAATTGACCACAACGCTCCTTTGCAAAAGCAAGATCAGCCTTGATAGCCTTCCTCATGAAGTAGAAGCTTTCCTTTGGCAGCCATTGCCATTGAAACCTTTGACAAAAACCAAAACACATATCATGTATCTTACATAATCAGTCTCCCCCCTATTTATTCTTTTATACCATGTTAATCAATGCATTGTATATTACGTTCTAAGATATATTAGTGATAGATTGCACTTGACACCATAACCTAAGCATGCATGACAATAAAAGTGGAAAACGGGAAGGTCAGGCCGGTTGGGTAATGGGTCAAACATGATTTGAGATTAAATTACATAGAATTATGCGAGTGTCATGTGCTGAAAGTAATTGTTAACTAAATATTCAGAACTAAACTTCTTCCCTTCTCATTTTTTTTCACACTACAACAGTGCTCCAATTCGGATTAATACTTAGTCATTTATTTCCACTTGTACCCTTATAGCCTATAGGTTTAGTGATTTATATCCTTTTTAATGATCATAATCGACATGTAAACCAGATTATCAGTTGTACCCTTATACGTTTATAGTGAAAATCCAAATGTATAATTAATTACTCAAGTGAACAGAAGTACATAACCCTAATGTATGTTCTAAATGGTGAATTAACCTCCACATCAGAGATCATTATTTACTAATCACCAAATGAATTCAAGCCTCTCTAATAATTGCATGAAAAGTAACTATAAATGACAAAACGCTAAGCTCAGTTCTTAGCTTGAATGTTTGCTGAGAAGTAGCTCTAACTCTCCTTTTCCATCTTCTACCACCAAAGCTTGCAGAAGGTTCAGAGCTCTGCACGAACAAAGTTTAAATCTCAATCAAAAAACCAACATTAAAACCGAACAATCTAACTTCTATTAAAACCATAAACAACAACAACAACAACATACATTTCGTCTACTTCACCTGC
Organism: Artemisia annua; assembly: GCA_014162995.1. Lineage (NCBI taxonomy): Eukaryota > Viridiplantae > Streptophyta > Magnoliopsida > Asterales > Asteraceae > Artemisia > Artemisia annua. Next base: position 33,932 of record LBNU01004156.1, on the reverse strand, counting down.
CATCACTTGGATTCCTGTTCAAAACACTAAACCACACAAAACCAAACAACACAAATTAATCACAAACATAAACATAAACATATTCATCTCAACTATTTAATCATCATTAAACTAACCTCCCACGGTTACTATCCAATGAAGACGATTGAATAGTTGAGATGAATATGTTTATGTTTATAGCCAGCTGCCTATAAATACATCAAGTATTCAATCATCTGATTACAGAAAATCAAGGATATTTTTAGGCATATACATCAAGTAATCAGATGAAAGCAAAGACTCTATACCGTACCTTTATATCACATCTTCCACTCTCTCTTAAACAACCAGCGTGGTATTCCTTCTCACACTAAAATATTACCAACAATATAGTTAGAATAGCATAAGAAAAGTACAAAACACAAAGCAAAATGGCACAAGAAGGTATAATGCCTACCTGGTAACATAGCATTACAGTTTGATCGTCAAATTCAGCAACACTGAAATCAGGAACCCTGGTAGAGACATACAAAAAGAATAGATTGGTCAATTTTACACAACCCAAACTGACCCAATCAAGTAAATGGATCAAATTTGTGACCTCTGCCTCTCATACGCTTGAAACTAAAATGATGAAAAAACACTGAATTTAAAGAGATGAAAATCGACGTACCTCCATATTAAGTGAACCCCTTGAGCTTCCTAATGCAGGTTCATGATCCGAATGACCAACAGGGGTAACTGGTAGAGATGTAGTTGTCTTCCCACGCGGGGTAAATATTTTAAACAACCATGATCTCATGAATGAAGGCTTCTCTTGAGGCACAGTAAATTGTGTTGTTGGAGTCGTATTAACCGCAGCCTTTTCTGTATCAGACATAGTATTCTTGTTCTTGAAACTTAGCTTGGTTAAACAACTTTTTCTCATCGTGGTTCTTGGAGTGTAAGTAGTTAAAGATGCAAGTGATTGAGTCTCTGCAGAGGTTGGTGTCAAGTTGAAATTTATTTTCTTGGTTGTAGCAGTTGGTGTTGATTTTATGGTATCTCCAAAGAAAAAATTGGTTTTTGACATTGCTTGCTGTTTTGAGCTGATATATTTTCCTCCGAATCTTGTTGAACCTAGATTAAAGTTCATTAAATGGGATGATAAAGACTACATATCATTGAATGATCATGCAAGAGTGATAAAAAGGAAACAGTCAAGACATTAAAAGTCTTTCCATTGAGATAACGAACGACCACCTGAAATATTCTCAGCTGACATGACCTTTGCAGATAAATGGTAGGTTATATCACTGTGTTAATCTGTTGGTCGTACACTTGTGAGAAAGATGGCATATGGCGTGTTGCAGTGATACCATCAGTGGTGCTTCTCTTATAGTCTTCAGTAGTTTCAATAAAGAATTACGAAGGCTGCAAGAACAATTATTAAATATTAATAAATAGCAAAAGATTTAAGATAGAGTTAGCGAGTCTGCTTAAAACAACCAACCGTAAGGTATGTTTATGTCGTAAACCATTAGCCATTTCTGAGCCATTATCTAATGGATAATTAAGCAAGGCTTGTGAACCATCTATTACACTTTAATGTATATAGACAGCCCAAATAACCAACTGTAAGGTATGTTTATGTCGTAAACCATTAGTCATTTCTGGACCATTATTTAATGGAAAATTAAGCAAGCCTTGTGACCTTAAAGTATATCGACAACCCAAATCAAATACCGTTAAATTCAGGCTTCTGATCCATTACTTAAGACGTGTGCCTATCATAAACAAATGTAGAGTATTTCAAATGGTTTTATGAAAAAAGTTACCTTTCAAATCCAGCTCCGGCCCAACAATTCGCAAAGCTTAGAAGAATTTTGACCCATTTGGAAAACTTAAATCGACCCATTTCTCATTATATTGGTCATAACTGCCACCTCTCATGAGGATATTATTAATCAACCAGTGACACATGGTCGCCACCTTATGTCTCGAGATGCCTTTAGTTGAACTTCCACATCAGTCTACGTTTGGGGTTGAGTTTGCGTACGCATCTGCTGAAATTGTTTACAACTTCCAATACTAGAAAATGTACTTTGAGTTTCGGGGATTCCACCCTTTTTCTTTAAATTCAATTTGCGTGTTTCTTGAATTATGTCTGCAGTTCTGTTCTTAACAATTTTCCCACCCTCCTGTCCAATTCCCAAGATTTCATGAAGCCGCTTTATAGAGGTTGTAGTTCCTGATCTACAGAAAAGGAGGGCACCATCTTCTGTCCTACGTAAGCATTTCTTTACAAACTTAGCTGCCTCGTGATATATTTTCATGGTCCGATCGCCAACATAGCTATCACTTGTGTGATTATTGTCTGATTATTGATAACAAATATGAATGCAAAAGTACAGGTATGCTTAAAATCCTTTTTGTTTTAAAAAATTGATCTCTGATATAGTAAATATTTTCAATGTCAGTTGAAAAAAGCAAGAGAAGGTCTTGAACTTTTTAACTTCGGCTATGATCATGCCTTCGATGCACCTTTCTTCATAAGTATGGTGCGTGTATGAACTTCTGCTCCTACTGCATAATACATTGGATTTTCTTTCAGTGTGACAATATGAATTATAAGTAGTTATGAGGTTTAGACTATGCATGTGCATACTGATTGCACGTTTTCGTTCCCGTGTAAATATCTTTGCTACAACTTTTGGCACGTGATTTCAACAATTTTTCCATTTACTTAAAGAAGGAAATACCGCGTTTTATTAGGAAAACTAAAAGGTACAGATACTTAATATCAGTACAATACAGTTGGTTGAAGAACGATCACATTGAGTGTAAAATTACCTGCATTGATAGGGACCATACTCAACAACCATGACCATAGTTCATCACATAATCTCTTAGCATCTAGTCCTCATCAAGAGACCATGATCCTTTCTTCGGCTTTATCTTTGATTTTAGTCTTGCACCTCATATTTCAGCTAAAGAATGACAAGGAAATTTGATGATGAATGATATTATGAACAACCGTCTCTAGATGCCGTGGCATTTAAAGTGAACAGCGATGCTGTCTTTGAATTTGATAAGTATTTTTAAATTCGCGTACCCACCACCAATAATTAAAAATATATCATGAGAAGACTTGGATTAAAATAGTTTAATGTCAAACTGAACTACACTTTTTATTGTGTTGGTCAAAATGTACCTCTGTGGTTGCTTCCACCAGAATGATAACGGATCAAAATATGCAGCTACCTATAGTGGCTGCAGCCACAGTGACTGCAGCAGTTGTCGTGGCAACAACGACTGTTTCTATTGCAAAACTGTATGACATAACGGGTCCTTCACAGAATGAAAATTATAGTTTGTTGGATTCTTTAAGAATGGATGAAGATACAAAAACACAATATCAGATAAGTCAAAAAGGTGATAGACTGTCAGATAGGTCAGCGGGCAATGAAAGTACATTATCTGAAGTATCCCTTGAGGATGTAGCGGATTGTGAAATATTGTGGGAGGACATCAGCTTGTGAGCTTATGGCTTACTTAAGTCCATAAACTAAACCTGAGGTTTAAACAAACAAATTGAGCAACTAATCCACTGAAATCACCTCAAAAATATCCTTCTTGCTTGTAAACTTCAGCCAAAAAAGAAAATGACAGCCAAAAGTTGTTCTCTCTGCACACCAAGAGGTCATGTTTAGAGGCAGATATTTAGCTTATTTACTTATAAATCAATCCATTGTATAGCACTATAGCAATTCAAATAAGTGTATTTTAATGTATATGAAGTGGTAAATTAAAATAAATAAACAAATAAATAAATAATAAAAAAGAGAGAAAATAAAAAAATAAAAAAATAACGGATAATATAGCTTTTAGAGGATTCAAAATATGAAAACTGTAAGAGGTCATCAACTACTCAGTGTGGTAAATTGTATCCAGATATTTGGTGCGTTGTTGATCTCACGGAAACAACCTGTGGCACAACTGCCACATTCTTAGTGTACAGTGGTGGTGGCTCATGCTGGTTCTTTTTGGACTCTTAGGTGGAACTGGAACTAAGAACCACATGGATCCCAATGGCTAAGATGGTGGTTGGCAGCAAGGCTACCTGCTGAATGAATTGTGATCTCTGCGAAAATTTCAGCTATGAAACAAATCAAGTATCAGTATGCACCTTACCCTTACGAAACGCAAACCTTGGCTCGCTATTGGATTAGATCACCGCCCATAACTTTCAAGCCAAAATCCACTTCTGGCTAAACATACACCGGACAAATTCAACTCGTGTACTTTTATACCTGCCAAACCAAATTCCAAATCTCAGAGATGTTTATCTGCTATATCAAAACACATTAAAGAGATACGTAATCTTACTTATCTGCGTAACGAAACGACAAAAGAAATTAAGAACAATAAAAATATCAAACTAATTATAAAGCTTATGGGTTAATCAGTCACACATGTTAATGATGCTTGTGGCCAGATGCATATCCTATGAGCTGAGATAGGCCAATGAGATAGGCCAAGGACTGATATGCACCCGCTATACAAAAATCAAGAGAACTGGCGAAAATATTATGGGATAGACCATTCATATTCGTTGAGTGACAGGATCAAACAAACGGTAGAAATTGCATGATTAAAAAAGTTTATTACCATATGTGGTTGCTAAACTTAATGTTGATATCTGCAACTGAATAAAAGGATAGTTCAGATAATTTCATCATATCTAGATATAAGAGCAATTGATCTTACAATTTTGCATAGACTAACGTGGCAATTTTGTGGGTACTTACCACCCCAAAAGAGGTACTCTTGATTTCTTTAGTTCCGATGCGTCTTTTTGGTTGGAAATCAAAAAATGGTGTCAGTATATCTTTGCCCTTTAACAAATCCTATGTCAACCAAGAGTGTTCAGTAACTATATATCAAATAACTTCTTTTCAGAATGATATATAAGATCTAAATAAGAAAATTCGTTATACCTGAAATTCTGAAAGAGAATATCAAAATCTGTAGAATTTAATTCTAACCTTTCATGGTCAACAAAAAACACATAATTAAAAAGATTAATAGAACTTCAACATGGTTATATAGAAATTACTATACATATGCTTCCACACTAAACTACATAACTCAGCTAACTGACATATTTAATAGAAGAATCCTTAATTATATGCATGGTGTTAATAAACGGATGGAAACCCTATATAAAAAACAGAATCCTTAATTATATGGACGGTGTTAATAATCGGATGGAAACCCTATATAAAAAAACGAATATCATAACATAATATTGTGCTTCAAGTAGAATCATGTCCCGTAAAAGATGAAAATCAATTAGTAAAAACATATTAGGGTTTTGAAAAAAAAAAGAGAGAGAAAAATTGTTGAACCGAATCATATTATTGTGCTTCAAGTTGTAGGGATTCTCATATTTATCTCTTATGTATTATTCTATGTATATCTTCTTAATTTAAGTGTTTTTTTTAAATCAGGTAATAATTTTTTGTTGATCATTCTATTTATGGGTTTGCACTTTGCATGATATAACACAAAAAATCATTTGATCTAGTGGTAAAAATATTTATGAATGAACCGAGAGATCATATGTTCGAATCCTGTACATTAACTTTTTAAATAAATTAAATACGAATTTAATTAAGCACGAATTTTAATTAAAAAAATTTATGAACAAAAATAAATTAATAATAAATATTAAACACGAATTTAATTTAAAAAAATTTATGAACAAAAATAAATTAATAATAAATTATAAAAATACAAAATAAATTATAAATATTGCTTACATGGACAGAATGTGATGACATGGCAGAAAATGAATTACATGGCAATGACTGGACAATGAGGTGGCAATACGCGTGTAACGCCTCCTGTTATATAATATATATATATATATATATATATATATATATATATATATATATATATATATATATATATATATATATATATATATATATATGTTGTGCTATCTAAATATTTTTGCAAGCATTTCATATCTCGATTTTCCTTATGACCTCGAAACGAGGGGGAGTATACATCAAGGGGGAGCTCTAAGTAAATCGGGATAACCTTTTTGATGCTAACAAAAAGGGGGAGAATTGATATAAACTCATACTAATACTTGTATATATACTAATTTTCGCTTAATGAGTTTAGATTTTGTAATCATCAAAAAGGGGGAGATTGTTGACATAAATAATGCATAAAAACGTTATTTATATTTTTCGATATCTCTACGTTTTGACGATCACAAAATGTAAAATCATTAAACGTAAGATTACTACGTAAACAAGTATTAAGCTAGTTTATATCATTATATCCAACTTAATCACTTAAGGTATGAATAAACAAGTGCTTAATACATCTCATGATCAAAGGGGTATTTAATTAATTATTACAAAGTTTATTTAATTATATAAACATATTATATATTTTTTGAAAAACAATTTTGGTAATAAAGAAAAATGATTTAATCATACTAAATATATGAATTCAAATTTTTAACCAAAATCAGGTAGTTTTTCACCAAATAAACTTTCCCCACAAAAAGACAAATTTTCTGGTCGTTACAGCTGGGCGGCCCCCTTAATTTTAAGGGGGCCGGCCACAATTAAGGGGACCGGCACGCTCCCTGTGTCAGAAAATGTCAGAATTTTTCCCTATAAATACCACCTTAATTCTGGTATTTTTCCTCACCTCTTGCACGAAAATTTTCAGATCTAAATCTCTCTAAACATCTTCCAAAACCCTTTGATCATTAGATTACTAATCCTTGTTTCAAGTGATTCAATTCCTCATCATTCATCCTCATCCAAAGTGCAAGAGAAGAATACTCCTTCAACCTCAAGTTTAAGAAGTATTGTATATTGGTTGTGTATATTGTATATATGATTTGTGTAGTTGTGTTGTGTTCATTATAAGTAGTTCTAAGAGTGTTAGTTGGGAATAGAAGTAGGGTAGTGGAGAAGATTAAGTAGTGAAGTAGTGAAGTGAAGAAGTTGTGTTGTGAAGAATTAGTGACAAAGTTGTGGTGTGCTCAAGTTGTGTAGAAGTTGTGGTGTGTCGTGAGATTGGTTCTAGCTAGGATTAGGACCCGACATTTAGCTTTGTGTCGTTAAGCCAGTGTAAGCAAAAGTTGTGTAAGGTTTTCTCCGCCATAAGGGAGCTTGTTGACATAGTGAAGAAAACTCCCGAGTTAGGTGCTCGGGGAGTGGAGTAGGACGAAGAGGAGATTCGTAGCCGAACCACTATAAATCCTTTGTCTCACGGTGCCATCTTTCCAACTCTATCTCTTTACTTATTTACTTATCTTCATATTTGTCATATCATATACTTGTTGATATCGTAGTTTATAATTGTGCAAGTTTCTTGGTGATACACAAAGTTCGAATTGGTGTTTTCATAAACAAAGTTTTTGCAAATTAAAAAAAAGGACGTAAAACTATTCACCCCCCCCCCCTTCTAGTTTTCCACAATATTAAAAGGAGTTATCACACTCATGCTTATCAAGAGTAGTAAACTAGTCTAAGCAAGTGCAGTTTTAACTATTTAAATTTTCATCAGCATTATTTCTTATTGTTGAGTACCTTTGATTTACTATTAGTTGATTTAATCACTTACTTCTCGATTCACATAAATCCCTGCGAACAATCCCGACTTACCATCATAATCTTTCTATAACGGACGAGTTCACTTGCTCGTATGTGTTATTAATAGATTCGGTAAATCATCTTTATAAATTTAAAACTTTCACCCATTGTAACACATCACCATGCTAGGTCGCATTAAGCCACAAAGTTAGTTGTATAACTTACTCCAAAAGCTCGCTCAAAGGAAGAGGGGGATATATAGACTTTATAAGCCACCAACCAATCCCATACTTGGCCGATGTGGGATCGTAACAATATCCCACTCTTTGAAGAACCAACGTCTTCGTTGGTCACGGCTATGTTGTCAAGGTTCGCACCCCTCTTTAGGTCCAAGCCACCACTCCATAGGCCACCACTCCGAGCTCGTTGATCAAGGTTATGTTTTCCACGGTTGGTACCCTTCTTTATTTGAGTCTAAGCCACCATTCCATAGAACATCACTCTGAGTGTTGGAACATCAAAAGATATGACTAGCTCTGATACCAAATGATACGAACCCAACCCATACTAGGTCACATCAAGCCACAGAGCTAGGTGAATAACTCACTCCAAAAATCTAGCTCAAAGGAGGAGGAGACACCTATACTTTATAAGCCACCAACCAATCCCACACTTGGCCGATGTGAGATCGTAACCGATGTGAGGTCGTAACAGAATAACAGATAACAGATGAAGTCTTTAACCGATTTATGATGATACAAAATGAAGTTTGAAAAGCCAGAAAGCTTAGAAAAGGACTAAAGTCGTTAGGTTTGATAAAGGAGGAGAACACTTACCAATAAGTTAGAAAAATATTTCAAAAGGCAAGGTATCAAAAATAACTAAACGGCTCAGGAGCTAGGCAAGCCTCATCGCATGCCAAGAGCCCATCCTTTTCCTTTCACACACATATTGGGCTTAGGGGGTGTATGTTTAAGCTTAGGGGGTGTATGTTTAGGGGGCTTATGAGCTTATTAGCTTATATATCAAAACTAAGTCTAATTAGGTGTTTGGCTAAGCTTATATGTTTGGGCTTACGAGCTTATATAAGGGGTTATTAATAAGCCCAAACTGTATACTTATTTGAGGAGGGTAGACGTATTTAAAAATATTATATGAAAAGATTAACGACTACCCTCATTTAATAATTACACCATTTTAATGTTCATGTATTTTTTTGTCATTTTCTTTTATTAATTATGATGAGCTAAGTCACACACTTAGCAAGGGCTTATGACCTCATGATATATAAGCCATAAGCCCAAGTCATAAGAGCCAAACACGCTCTAAGATTGTGATTCATAAGAGCCAAACACGCTTTAAGATTGATCACAGAAACTAAGCAAATGCAGCATTTGCTAGTATCAGGATTCATGTTTGTATGACGGATGTGTTAAGCATTTGACATTAAACATTGATGGTGTTATCTTATTCATGTATGCATAAGACGTTGTTTTGCCTTTCTACTTGGCATCTATCATTTGGTTCACTAGGTAATTGCCCAATATGAGTTAGGAAACTACTCAATCTTACTACAATAACGAGTCATTCAGACCCGGGCGATGCCCCGGGCTGTATATGATGGTATTATATATTTAAATTGTTATTGTTCAGCACAAATTTTCGTCATTTTGATCATGGATCCGTCATTTATTTTCGTCATTTTATATTCGGGACGTATTTTTGTCATTGTATATATAAGTTGTCATGGTAGCATACATTTTGTAAGCATGATACGTATTTAAAATAGTTTATTGACATGTAATCTTTTAAGATGTATTTTTTACGTAATATTTTTTGTCTATTTATTTTGGTAATGACTCTATCATTTTTTATTGGAACTAACTAATATTAATACATTTGGCTAAGTTATAACTATTTCTTATGATAGTCAACAATGCCCGTGCGATGCACATGTGCTGTATAGAAGTTTTCATAGATTTAAAATACGTGCGATGCACATGGGCTATATAGAAGTTTTCATAGCGTAATATTCGGCATTTATTTTCGTCATTTTATATTTAAGTTTTCATGGTGTCACACATTTGCTAAGCTTTATACATACTTAGAATACTTTATTGAGTTGCACATGGGCTGTATATAAGTTTTTATATCGTAATCTTCAGAGCTTATTTTCGTCATTGTATATCTAAGCTGTGATGGTATCACATTTTCTAAGCATGACACACATTTAAAATAGTTTATTGACATTAAAAGAGTATATGTGAAGAGATTTTTTTCAAGATGTTACATTGAAAAGAGTCTCTTCACATGTAATTTTTTAATATGTATAAGTTGCATAAATTATTTTAAATATGAAGCGATGACATTAATGTTGGAGACTTTTTATATTCATACACGTGCAATGCACACAGGTTTGGACTGCCTCAGGACCCATGTGATGCACACAGGTTGGATCTGATTGTTTTTTCGTAATGTTCGGGACTAATTTTTGGTTCATGTTTTAAACTCTTATTTTTTTTGTGAAAGACGGACTTCGTTGTTCAAATAAATTACATTATTAAAAGCGAACTATAAAACAAATTTCCTTTTTAACAAAACTATAAAAACATAAAACATTAAAGTGATTAGTATATTCAAGAATATAAATTATAATTTGTATAATAAATTATAATTCGTATAGTAAAATATTGCATGTTTAATTTGTAACGTACTATTAATATGAATGCTAAGTATTCATCTATATTGACACCGGTGGCCGTGGCGTTGTTCTTGTTGTTGTTCTTCTTGTTGTTGTCTTTGTCGTTGTTGTTCATTGGCATTTTGCATGTTTTGTTTTTGATACAATTTTCGTGACTTGTCGATCTCTTTCTTTAATGTGAAGAGGTTTTTTGCAAAATGTTATATTTAAATGAGGCTTTTAATATGTAATC
>LBNU01004156.1:12757-22938 GCA_014162995.1 Artemisia annua | reverse complement strand
TACTTACCCTTATGCATGACTATTAAATCAATGTACTAACACATGAAGCTTCCACATTTCACTTTCAATTCATGAAACATTTATTGTGAGCACTTTGCATTTATAAGACAACTTAAGCTTTTAGTATATAAGATTTGTATTTCATTCAATCAAAGTTTGTATGACGAAAAAAGACGGTATACCTTTCATTCTTTTGAATTTCCTATGGTTTATTACATAAATGATCTGTTAGCAAAAATGGCTCTCTGCAGTGCACTGCTAACATATCTGCTGCTTGTGAAGTTGTCTTGAACTCCACGTCCTATTCATGGTTGAACACGGAAAAATGATGGTTGGCAACCTTGATTGTTCATTGACATGTGGGAAATCAATGGTGTAATGGAGTCCACGGCTTTCGTGTCTAGTCAGTGCACTGCTCACCACCAGTTTCGCACAGCAAAACAGGTTCCTCATTTCACAAGCCTCAAGCCCCACCATTGTTGGTTCCCACCCCTGTTGAAACAAATAAGCTTCCCATTCAAGTTCTAGTTCTCCAATTCTCTGCTCAGCAGCCATTAGCCTTGTGGTAGACCTGACGATCCCGACATACTCCCACATGATCGACTGCAGTTCCTTCCTAACTTCCTTTGTCCTCCTGATGACCTTGTTCAAAATGCTGCTCCCTAGCTGCATAGGAACGACTGGTGGATCCCACCACCGTGAAACACTTTGATCGATATGAGACCCTTTCATATGTTCTATTGATGGCTTCACTGCCCTGCGTGCAAATACCAGTGCTTCTAGTAAGGAGTTGCTAGCAAGTCTGTTTGCTCCATGTAATCCAGTGCATGCTACCTCACCTATACAATCAAGTTAATCAAATATGAGATGTTGATAATGGGTTAGTGTATGCTTATGTATAACAATGGATGCTGGTATTGAAAGAATTTACAAGTTTCATAATCGAGGAGTGTGCTTATATGTACTAAAATTGCAATCCCCATATCCCTTGCATCCGTGATTTATACAGTGAGACTGAAAGGCGCATTTCATAGGCATATATCCAGTGACCTCTTAAGTGCCAAATAAAGTGATTCATCAAGGCATATTAACTATTGGTGGAAAAATTGGCAATGTTGAGTAATTCCCAGTTATCAATAACAATAAACCAAATTGACCCATATTCACATTAACATATTGTAAAACCCCTCTAAATAGAAGCAGCCCTGCTTCAAACTTTGGCTTTTAAGGTCAAACAGACCATCTATAAAAAAAATTAACCTGTAACAAACTTAAGTAACAGATTAGTCCCTTTGACCACAAAAGTCAAAACATTGGAGGTTAAATTCTCACCTGCAACATAAAGTCCACGAACATTGGTCTCCCCTTGAAGACCAGCTCGAACCCCTCCACACATGTAATGAGCAGCAGGAACAACTGGAATCGGGTCCCGAGTTATATCCAAGCCATACTTAAGGCACTCAGCAGCTATATTTGGAAAATGAGAAAGAATTCTGTCGCTGGCTTTATGACTAATGTCTAGAAGAACATAGTTCTCATTACGCTTTTTAAGTTGATCATCTATGCTTCGAGCCACAACATCTCTTGGTGCCAGCTCAGCACGTTCATCATACATAGGCATGAACCTTTCCATATCGAGATTATAAAGAAGCCCCCCATCACCCCTCACAGCTTCAGTGATCAAAAACGCATTTTCCCTGGCTTTTGTTCGTGTGATTGGGAGTCCTTCATCTGCAAGTGCAGTTGGATGAAACTGCACAAATCTGAACACGAGAGTAGACATTAGAGATATCATAATGCCATGTTTAAAGATTTTAGATATCTTACTACATGTTTTCAGAAATTTTAGATTTCTTACTCCATGTTTGAAATTACAGCTTGAGCTCGGTGAGCCATGGCTATTCCATCTCCAGTAGCTACCTATTAAATTTAACCAGTGATGAGTTATATATTTAGCTAATACAAGTATATGACCAATATAATGCCTGATAACTCAGATAATTGATAAACATACCGGTGGATTTGTAGTAGATGGATAGATATGCCCTGCACCCCCTGAAGCAAGCAATGTCACCTTTGAAATAAATCGTACAACCTACAATTTCCACCAGAAGGATACAATCTATACAGATTAATAAAAGTGGCGTATTGGTCAAATGGGTCCAGGTCAAATGGATCCGGGTCAAAATGTGTAATTTTAATCTTAATGAATAATTAATGTACAGTATAGAACTTTTAAAAAGAGAGTTAAGAGGTTTTATGCCTATGACCACATTTCAGATGACTTGTGACCCATTTGATATTTTGACCTACTCGACTTCTACTCTTTGGTTAAATCTTTTAGCTTAGCCCATTTGACATTAAGACCTCACGTTTAGCTTAACCCATTCGACTCGTTAAAGATAAAACATAACCAAATGAACTCATTTAAATGGGTAAAAAGTACCACGTCTAGATATAGACACATTAAATATCAAGTATAATCATCACCTTGCGTGTTTCTGTATTCATAGTGTCGACACCATGGCAAACCATCTCAGATCCATCCTGCAAGCCAAGTATAATGCATATCATATAACAATTCACATTACAACAATCTTGGACATTTAGACATTTACCATATTATATTAAAAACAAACCTGAGAAGTCAACAAGTCAATTGCAAAATGATGCTTGAAAACCGTAATATTGGGATCATTTTCAATAGCCTTTAAAAGTGCCCTTTCAATCTCTCTTCCTGTCATATCAGCAGAGTGTACTATTCTATGATGAGAATGACCACCTTCTCTTGCTAGATGTAGATTTCCGTCTTCTCCATGATCAAACGATGCACCCATCGCTATTAGTTCCCTTATTCTCTCGGGTCCTTCTGTACACACCACCTGCACATATTCATAATTTTTTTTAATCAACCTTAATTGTAATGTTATATAAAAAATGATATATGAATATATGGTTACCCGAACAGTCTCCTCATCACATAAATAAGCTCCCGCTACAATTGTATCTTGCATATGACTCTCTACAGAGTCTGAAGGGCATAACACAGCACTAACACCACCTTGTGCATAATTAGTATTGCTTTCATGAGGCTCAGCCTTTGTTATTATAGCAACATTTCCATGTTTGGCAACTTCAAGAGCATATCGAAGACCAGCAACTCCACTACCAATAACGGAAAAATCGTAATACTTTGTGGAATCGTCTCTAATGCACGATGTTATGATTGTTTGGAATAGTCTACGAGTTTCACCAATTGGATAACGATATCTCTTAATTTGCAAGCTGGTAGACACACCACGTGACCTATAAAACATAAAACGTAAGACATAAATTTAAACTCGATTCAGCTTCAAAAACATGGGATAAAAAAAGCGATAAACAACAAAAGTTAGGCGCAAAACATTCCAAACCATATTGAACTTCAAAAAGTCAGCTTAAACATTTATACCACATTAGGCTTATGATAGTTCCATCCGTTTGAGCAGTTAGCCATAAAATATAACCCAAATCGACCCGCTTTCAAATAAACAAGTTCAAATCATCCCCTTTTCCCTCTAATTTGTATCCAAAAACATATCCATATTAGTACTCATTTGTCCTTTTCTACCACATAGCATATACGTACATTCCAAATAAAACAACCTTGAGATTAATACAAAACTCAAACCATACCTTGGAAATTTCGGAGAGCAATTCTGCGATATTACGCGAGAAAACAAGCTAGGTTGCCAGGAACCCCTGTCGTGAAACTGTAGATTAGCACTTCCATAAGCTATACTAGCAGCCATTTTTCACCTACAGTTACAAACAGCATTAAAAAAACACATCATACCCATTACTAATGCATGCAAACTATTAACAAAATATTCACAAACACAAATAAATCACATCATTTCAACTGTATCAATCATAATATCAGTGATTTATTAATTTTATGAAAACTAATTGAAAAAGTACCTGAAACTTTGACAAGATTCTTGCAGCTTGGAGAAAAGGGTTTTCCAAGATTTAGAAAACAAGAACAAAAAATGAAGATTTTGAAGACCAACGGGAGAGAAGCTGCTGGTGGCGTCAAGTTTTTTCTTGGAAATGAATACAAAATGGGAAAATTTTGGAATAAAGCGGAAAAAGAATATTAAAAAATGACTTTTTAGTCGTTTCAATAGGCAGGCAAATTGTTTTTTGCATCCACAAGAATATCATTTAAATAAAGTGCATCTAAAGATTTGGTGACGTTTAACGGTTATTTAGGCTGCATGCAGTAAGGGTGATCGACTGGATCGATCGATCTCCAATCGATCCTCTTATCGTGGGCATGTGATGACGTCAAATAATCTGATATCCTAAGTATCAATTTTCCCTCTTTATTGACCATTTTAGCTTAATATTGTCTATAGTTTTGTCTTATTACTTCATCTTTTCGTTTCAGGACTGTTAATAGGGTATGGAGCGAAGAATGGACGAAGATAGACTCAATACGGACATAAGCACCTACTACATAAAGACTACGGCGTAACTAAGTGATGATGTTACGTCGTAGCGTAGTTATGACGTGGAATTATCCGTTTATTAAAGACTACGCCGTAACTAGTAACAGTGTTACGGCGTAATAAAGACTACGAGACCAACTTATGGAACTTATGAAGACTACGGCGTAGCACCACAGTTCATCTACGACATAGCAAGGTTACGGCGTAACTCAGCTCTCCAACTACGCCGTAACAAGTCCCACGGATAAGATCGTATGAAGATAACGTTAGCTACGGCGTAACTAGTTATAGCGTTACGCCGTAGCAACATCCTGGCCTATAAATACCAGACGAATTTTCACTTTGAAGATCATCTCCCCTCTCCCAAACCTTTCTGGGGTTTTGGGAGAGCAACCACAGAAGAAGATAGAGTTAGGAGTTAGAAGATGGAAGTTCTCATCTACATTAATCATTTGTATTCGAGTTTGGATTCTCTTATGCTTTTCCATAATCATTCGATGAATTCTTATTATTAATTCAAGTTCATTTTAGTTATTTGTTCCTTTTTATTACTTCGTAGAGATATATTCTTTGTCCATTCATTTGCACTAGTTTCGGTAGTATTATAAGCTTGTTTGTTTGTATTATGCTTTATGTGGTTGACTTGATACCTCAATCTATTTAGTAGGCTAGAAAAATTGACCATAGTACACTAGCCTAATAGATTGCGAGGAAATGGAAGGGATGACAACTGACCATATTGCCTTGTGTGAGATTGACCATAGGACCACCTTACAAGTGGAGGTACTTAAGAAGTTAGAGAGATCTAAGATTCGAGAGGGCGGATCTCTACCGAATGTGATCTATTAGATTTGGCGCTTAATGACTCAACCAAATATCCAACCTCCACTTACTAGCATGGGGTAGTGCATGTGGTTCCGGAGGCAATAGAAAGGGAAGATAGACTAGGATGACTTTACCCTACGATTTCTAGTGATATTTATGCCACTGTACGTTGTTTATGAACTGGAATAATTACCTGAATACTTGGATTTACTTTATCTTTATACTTTCTTTCTCTTGATTACCTTAATGCATACTACTCTATTCAACATTGTTATCAACCTTTACCTTTTGTTACCACGTAACATACTTTGATCTTTTTCACAACGGCTCTTAGGGACGACACTCGGATTTACCTAGGCTCTACTACATCTGATCGGGTTCTCTGCCCATTAGTATGTGTTTATCCTTGTATCTCTAAGTTTTATAAATGTTAAACAGGATGAAAATACGCATCAGGTTTTTGGCGCCGTTGCTGGGGAGCAGTTTAGTTGAAAGAATTTGAGGTATGTTTATTTGACTTATTTATTGAGGTGGATATGCCTGACCAGTGATAACTCAGGTACGTAATTCGTTCTCTCGTAATACAATTTAAAATTTTGATTCAAAATTATAAATAACCATGTATTACGACGTAGTCACTTCAACAACCACGCCGTAGCTACTTATCAAACTAACAAATATTCGAATATTGAAATTAGGTTACGGCGTAACCACTTTCATAACCACGCCGTAACACCTTTCCTATATATACTCAAATACACATCATTTTAGGGTTTTTTACCATAGGTTATAACCGCCATTGCCACTGTTAAAACTTTTTCTCGTAACGATTCTTCTATCTAATCCACTCATCGAATGGCAGGTAATAATCTCTGTTTATCCTATTCTCGTTTTTTGTTTTATTAGGATTTCTTATTGATAATTGGGGATCTCTATTTTTATGCTTTGCTTTATGTTATTGACCACTTTAATTTATCCCTGGGGATAAATTAAAGTGGTCTTAATCATTTTCCCAGTCATCTAATTTCGTTTTCGCCAGTATTATTCATGATTTTGACTATTTGGGGTTATTATATTAAAACTACTTAAAAACGGTCTAGACATTAGCATTGCGCATTTATTGTTTACATTTTGACTCACCTTATTATAGAGGGGGTAAATTTTATGGTTACGGAGTAGTTAATCATTCGATGCCCGTAACCATGGTATTGCTGCAGTAGGTTTGCTACGACGTAGCTAGGAAATAGAGTTACGTCGTAGCTAGGTTCTGGGTAAACTGGATAAACTTGGGTTACGACGTAGCTAGTAATTGAACTACGGCGTAACATTGGTAATTACGGCGTAACTAATATGGAACTACGCCGTAGCATAATAACAGTTCGCTCATATTCCAAAATTTTTGCAGGAAACAACCTCGCTACCTGGGTCCAATTCAACAATTACAATGAGGAAGCTAGGGGAGAGTGTTAAAGGACTATGCGATCCTTGTTGGAAAATAAATCGATACCCCCGAAGCTCTTGACTTTGACACTTTCAGGGAGGTTAGTAACCGTAAGGCAATTAAGGAATTGCGTAAGTTTTGCACGGTTAAGCACACTGCTATTATTGCGGGCATTAAGAAGAAGTTCACCTGTACCGCTTGGCTGAGATTGTTTGAAATTGCCGAGCCAGTTGTTCCTGAATATGTTAGGGAATTCTTGGCTAGTGTCTACCTGGACGAAACCATCACCACCCTTCACCAAAACTGTCTTTGGTTTCAAATAGGAGGAGTCAAGCACGAAATGAACATGAGGCAATTTATTCTGGCTATGGGGTTGTATAGTGAGGAAGAAGATGGATCACCAGAATTCAAAGATTTTATGCATATTGTTGGAGGCATCGCCCTAATGATTACAACCCAGCTGCTTATGTTGCTAGGATCTCTGATATCACCGAGTACAGCTCGAGGAGGCCACCGTCCTACAACTCTATCAAGATTCCTATCCGGAGGTTGGTCCACAGGCTTATTGCCTTATCTATCAAAGCAAGGCACTCGGGTAGGGAAAAAGTCACAGTGGATGATTTGTTTTTGCTTGAGGGTATGGATGGTGGTAATTTTATTGACTTTCCTTGGTTCGTGGCTAAGTTCTTTTTCGATGGGGCAAGGGGCACAATTGAAAAGCAAGATCCAAGGAGCTCACCTCATTGGAAGATTGTCAAGGAACTTAGGATTAATGACTCCGGAAAGATTGGCGTTTGTGACCGTTTCCAAGAATACCACCATGATTGGACTTAGTAAGCTCATCGAAAACAACATTTGTAAGGGTAATGGATTTGGTGGAGCTGATTTGATGCCCGAGGGGGCGGTTACTGGAGCTAGTGAAAGTGGAGGTGCGAGCGGTAGTCAGGCCGGTGGGAGCCAGGCTCATGAGGAGGAAGTTGTTAGAGTTTGTCCGACGATGACGACGACAGATAGGTTTAGGGTGATTGAGGGACGTTTGGGACACATCGATACTGGGATGATGGATATGAGGAATTATGTTGATGATATGGCATCAGGTATCTTCCGTATGAGTTATCAGTTTGATGGGTTCCATAGTGATTTGAGGAGGATGCAGGCCGACCAGCAGCGTTACTATCAGTGGAACGCCGACCGTATAAGCAAGATGATGGCTAGCATGCACCTCAACCATGAGCGTTGGAACGGGCCTCCCTATGTTCACGTCCCCGATGTCCCTAACATTGAAGTCCAGCGAGATACCTATTGGCGGCGTCAGAAGTGGATCTAGGCCATCCGAGATACCTATTGGCGGCGAGATACCTATTGGCGGCGTCAGAAGTAGATCTAGGCCATCCGAGATACCTATTGGCGGCGAGCTGACGGCGTCAGCCCTTATAACCTGACGCCGTCAGAGTGTAAAATCTATATATAGTTTTCTAATTTTCATTCATTAGTGTGGAACTTTGTGGAGAACTTTTAGGCAAACCCTAAAGTCAAATTTCCTGTACTTTTTAGGGTTTCCAACCCTTGGAACCCTCATGCTTAATTAAAGATAAGTCTTCACTTTAATTCAATCAATATGTCTATGTGGTTGGTTGGATTATCTTATCTTTCTTGTCTTTTATTAACATGTGTGAGCTAAATTCTTCTTGTGTTTGCCTAGATCTAATGAAACTAATATTAATTATTGGTTGATTGGTGTGTGTTGTTGTTTGTTGGATGATTGTTCCATCAATGTTAGGCTCAAGAAAACTGGCCCAACCTCCTTTATGGTAACGTGCTTGAACGTCTTGGGAAACATGTAGCCAAGGCATACTAGGTATTAAGGTAGTATTCTAACGCATGAGCCACTGTTTACAACCTCATGGTTGTCGTGCATGGCATAGGGCGAGTTAAGAAGCTCATAGAATTGGAGGAGATATGTATGCATCTCATGAGTTACTTTAGGAATAGACACTTCATCGCACACAATGTAACATACACTATCAATTAAGCCGGTAAAAGAATAGTTGGGAGTAGATATGTGCCCTTTTTACACATATCTTTCCTTCCATTTTCGAACCAAACGACAAAACACCTGAAAACGCCAAAGCTACGATGTCAAAAATACTGTCTTTTGAGTGTGCTTTTTAAGCGTTTCAGCGTGTAGGATTGAAACAAACGAAAACTAAGCAAAATCTCTAAATTGTCAAAAATAGTCCCCTGAAGGTTTCAGAAAATTCAAAAATGGGCCCTGGGTTGATGTTTAATTTTGAACAATTCACATTTATGGTGCCTTGGGTTATTGAAGCTTGGCAAGTTTGACCTTATGGTATCTTGGAAAAGTTTCAAGTTTCAGTCCTTAGGTTTAGTAGAAAAATTACCAAAATTGGTCCTGTATGATAAACTACAACACCAAACGGACCCGTTGTTGTACTTTATTAGGCAAAAAACCAGGCCCACCCCAATCCATAACCTAACGCCAATCCATCCCCCTTGGACCCATTACCCTTTCCTGGCCAAAACAATAAAACCCACGCACGCCTTTGTATAATAAGACAGGTCAACACCCGTTTGACTTTCCTCGCCCTCCCCAAACCGAACTCTTGCCTGCTACTTCGCCTGCAAACACTCCATGCTCCATAACTCCAACTCACTAAACCCACTCCATGCTTCCTCACCGTCTAACTAAACAGCCAAACAATCATTAAAGCTCCAGTATAACGCTCCAAGTTACCCTATACACTGCCAAAAATCCATTTCCCGCCAAAACCATTATAATGGCTGAGATTGATTTGAGATAATTCCATGGTCAAGATAAAAGGTGGTGAAATGTCCTTAAGGACCCTTGTGAATGACTCATAAATGGAAGAGAGAAGCCTAGGAAGAAGGAGTTAGTCTAGTAGTGAGTAGTGTCAGGTTGTAGTTTATATTGGTCGTTTAAGCTAAATTTCATTCTTCAGTGAATAACTTAGTTGAAGATAGTTGCAATCAGTCCTTTTGATGTAATTTAATCTTCCTTTAATCTTAATTCCAGTTTCTCTTGTCAAACTCAGTTTTAGCATTTTCTCATTAAATTCTCATTTTTATTTAAAAAGTGGTTAAAAGTTGTTGTTTATTGATCCTATAAGCTCACTTAAGTTACTGTAAAGCTTTTATAAGCTTCCTATGTCCTTTGGCTTGCTTTAATTCAGTTTACCAAAAATAATCAAAAATCACTAAAAATAGATAGAAAATAAAAAATTCGGTTTTAATGAAGAAGAAAGTAAGGAGCATGGTGAATTTTGGATTACTATGGTTTTAGTGCTTCTGGGGAAGCTTTAGGTATGTTCTATGGTTCTTGGTTCATTGTTCTGCCATTGGAATCAGTTGTAAGCTCACATGTCCATTCTTTTTGCATTTCA
>LBNU01004155.1:16335-63853 GCA_014162995.1 Artemisia annua | reverse complement strand
GCTCATTTAATAATCGAGCTCGAGCCCGAGCTCTATACAAAAAGCTCGAGTAGGCTCGCGAGCCTAAACGAGCCCTAGAAATATATACGTATATATATATATATATATATATATATATTGTTTACACGTATAAACGAGCTAAAAAGTAGTAAACGAGCTCGAGCCTTATGTAATTAACGAGCCGAGCTCTATTTGAACTTTGTTTTCTTTAAAATTTCATATAAATTAGTTGAGCCCGAGCCCGAGCACGAGCTTGTGAAAATTTTCACGAGCCGAGCTCGAGCTCTGTCGGGCTCAGGCTCGGCTCGGCTCGTTTTCACCCCTTAGTCTTGACTATGCAAATTACAAAATTAGTGCATCTATAACCCATTAATCACTACTTTTTTGTAGTCTTTGTGACGTACATTGTATCAATATGGTTAAAAAGAAGGGTATAGCTAGCTTTCATGACCAACATGAAAAAGGTAAATCTCGTAGTATTATGATTAAAACAACATGAGAACATGATTTGAGCACATGACCTCTACTTTGCGTTGTCCAATCACTGGACTATTATTTGGAAGACATCAATATGGTTAAAACACCCCAACGATTTATCCACGTCCACTTACCAACCACCAGTCAAAGTGCGGACACAGCAAGTCAAGTTGCTTACATTAACCTATATGTAAGCTACAACTTTTTGGGATCGATCATCTGTTGGGATTTAATAATCATATAACAATTTTAAACGAGTAAACGCAACGGAAATATGTCCCAACAGGATCCCGTTTGTTGTACATGAATTAATACATAATTAAACATACAACAGACAAGTTTACTAACCTCTTGGGTTTGCTCGGTTAATCTAGCACGGATCTTGGATTCTTGTTCGTAAGTCGAACAAAACACTTTAAGCAACTAAAAGAAGTCGCTTCTAGGTTGCATACACAACACGTCGCGGTGGAACTATTGAATGCTAGTTCTAAATCACGAACTAAACAACAAAGTGAGGTTTCTTGTTTTCTTGACTTTAATCGTTGTTTGTGTTAATACTGCTTAGACGGATTTGGTGCTGCTCATGAACTTCAAAGAAAATGTGCCAAATATTTACTGCTGATAGTACAACAGTTACTACTGCTAGTGATAGTTGGTACTGCTCAGAGATTAAGACCGCTCGAAGTTGCTAGCTAGTTGCTTACGGAAAAGATTATAGATACTTAGGAAACTATTGTAAGCCGACAAGGACTCCTTGGTGTATGAAAGGATGTCCAATTTTATATTTGGTTCACTTATATACATTCCAATTTTATTGTATTTGAATTTGTTTTCATATATATTTGAATTGTTTTGATATATATTGATTTTTTGAATGTGACTAAAAGATGCATATAGTCACACTTATTAAAACTTTTGGTCACTGTTTACTTAATTCGTTGTGTGACTAAATATTACAAAGGCCACACAAACATAAAATTCATGTGACCATTGGATGATCAATAGTCACACAAAATACACATTTCTTAATTTTAAACAGCATATGGTCACACTTATTAACGCTTTTGGCCACTGTTTGTTAAATTGTATGTGACTAAATATCCAAAACAAACATGGTTTGTGTGACTAAATATTACAAAAGGCCACACAAACATAAAATTCATGTGGCCATTGGATGATCAATAGTCACACAAAATACACATTTGTTCACTTTAAAGAGCATATGGTCACACTTATTAACACTTTTGGCCACTTTGTTTTAAATTGTATGTGACTAACTCCAAAAAAGCAACACCCATTGCGTGACTAAATCATCACAAACGTCACACTTATTGTATATTCATGTGGCCAAAGGACTGGAAATAGTCACACATAATACACGTTTACTAGAAAGACTCATCTCAAATGTCACATATGTTATATATTTATGTGGCCAAAGGACAAACAATAGTTACTCTCAAAAAATATTCGTGTGACTATAAGGTATTTACGGTCACGGATAATGACTAATCCAACAAAACTTGTGCCTAATTTGTCACACATATTCGGGGTTTTGGTCACTCTTTTTCGATGGAAAAGGCCACGAACTCAACAACGTCACCATATGCCACCTACGGTGGCGGGACTTTTGGTGACACACGACGAAAAAAACGTGTGTGACTATATGCCTATCGTCACGCATTTTGGGCGTGACTGATAGAACTTTTTGTACCAGTGTGCATGTTAGGTGGGTGTGACTACTTGTCTTATCTACTGGGCATTAGTCTAATACCGGCCATTGACACCCTGAAGAAGTGTAAGGAAATGATGACATGTGCAAGTCAGTTATCTAAGGGTACAATACATATGATCATGCGGTTTTTTATAATTTTTTCTAACTTTTAAAAGATTCTAAATACTTTACATGTTAGAGGTTCTTAAAGCTTTAAAACCGATCAATGATATTGGATTATTGGAAGGTTCACTAAGGTTATAAATACGTATGGACACCAGCGTGTTTATGATCCAACAAGCAAAACCATTATTGTTTACACCCTTTACCAAATGAGATCGAAGATGACCGGGTGTCATAAGGCCTCGGGTATTACTTACATCACACGATACTGCTAAAGATATTACTAACGGGAGTATCCATCTTATTACCAAAGATAAAATAAAAGTGGGTGAGTGAGTTCGTTTAAAAAGTGGTTAGTTTTTTCTTAATGTAATTTGGATTACATTAACATTAAGAAAAAACTAACCACTTTCTAAACGAACTCACTCCAAACGAACTCACTCCATAGTTTCTAAAAATCCTTGGTAATGGAATGGATACTCCCGTTAGCAATATCTTTAGCAGTATTGGGTGATGTAAGCAATATCTGAATAATCCGAGGCCTTATGTAGGGTTGATCATCTTCCGTCACCATTTGGAAAAAGGGCGTAAACAAACGATGGTTTTGCTTGTTGGATCATACACGCTGGTGTCTATACGTATTCATAACCTTAGTAAACCTTCTGATGTAATACAGTAGTATCTGGTTTTAATTAACATTGTTCGGTTTCAAAGCTTTAATAATTTGTAACATGTAAAGTATTAGAATCTTTTAAAAGTTAGAAATTATCGAAAGCCACATGAAGATCATGTGTATTGTACCCTAGATAATCAATTGCACATGTCATCATTTCCTTACGCTTCTTCAGGGGGTCAATACGCGTGGCAGATTAGACAAGTAGTCACACCACCTAACATGCAAGCTTGTAAAACTATCTGTTTTGTGAAATCGTGGAACACTTTGCTACCTTTCGGTCTCGAAGAATCAACTCATAATAATTTCACCCTTATCAAAGATGATTTCTTTGGTAAAGTTGGAGGTTCGAAAGTGAACACAATCCTAGAGAGTTATGCAACAAAAAACATTTGTAAAAAACTTACTTACCTTCCCGCATCCGTAGAAGATTAGGTCAGCATCCGCAGTGAGAATGACTTTCACATGTTTTTTCAGCAAGAAGAACGCCAGTTGCGGATCAGCCTCGTAAGGCATTACAACTAACTTTATGTTATTATGTTTCAGTGTCTATACACAATGAAAGTCTGTTAGTGAGGAATTCAAAATATGGATTCATGATGGTGTCATTACGTGTATCACAGAAAAGACGACCTCATAGGTCACTCTTGACCCTTTTCTTCTAAACGTATCCTCCGAGTTTTGTCACCTTGTCATCTATGGCTTTAGCTAACCGGAGATTCTTGTTTTGTTGCCCATGCAAACCATAAAAAAGGCTAATCAAAGAATGAATATGATATCTTTTGGAACTTACTCTTAGAACGCGATATAATGAAAATATTTGATATAAAAGCTTCTCCCTTTCATTTATTCATTACTCACTGGATTCGGTCAAAATGATAACCTATTCAAGGCTAAAAACAAGAATTCAAGTCGCTCCTCACGTGTACTCAAAGCAAAAAAGTTTTATAACAAAATCTGACAGGTGCATGTAGTTAAAGGAAAATGCTTTATTGGGTAGAACCAACAAAACCTTTAAAGTATGTGCGACATGGGTTACCAAATGAAAAGTGGACACTTGTAACTTTGTATCACATTTTTTCAAATAATGTGTATAAGTTTTTTTGTTTTCCATTTTAAGTTTTTTGAGAATTTTAGTTTAGTATTATAAATTTTGGCTTCCGTCAGGTCATCATTTGATTAGTTAGGCATGGCGCACTTGTGGGGTGACACCCTCATGACACTTTTTTAAAGTTTTTCTTGAAGGGGTTGTGGGTTCACACACCATCAAAATAAGATTCACACACCACTTTTTTTCTATAATTTTATTTTTATTATAAAACTACGAATATAAAAATGGAACAGAAATTATAAAGTTTGATAAGTAAAAAGTATTAAATACAAAAAATACGGAGCACAATACCATAAAAACTGTTTTTGTTCCGTTAATAAACTGTGTAAAACTGTTGGAAAAAATACGTACAGAAACCATAAAGTCAAAATAGTAGAAAAAATAGACAAAACAAAAATATATTAAAAACTATAGTAGAAAAAACAGACAAAACAAAAATATATTAAAAACTATCTTGTCGTGCCAATAAAGCGCATAATAAGAGATGTGGGATAGATAGGTGGTATATAAACCCTATGATCCTTTTGAAATCATGACCATGACGTAAACAAAAGGCTCAAATATGACATGCTTAGTAATTTTCCACCTGTATATTTTTCTACAATGATTATCAAGCTCTTCTACAAAGACGAAGCCTGTAGGGGGGGGGGTGGGGTTGTGCTGGATGATTCTCGGCCACCCCCAACCGGTCAAAGTGGCCTACTATCAGGCGAGTTGTGTTGGCATGTTTGAATGACATAGGTGGTGTCGTGACTGGTGATACTGGTAAAGTGGGTAGAAAAAGAAAAGAAAGATAAAGTAAGTAGACGAGTATGTGACTTTTATATCCTATTAAAATACAAAAAAATACATAGCAAAATACCATAAAAACTGTCTTTGTCTGTATGAAATGAGTAAAACTGTCGGAAAAAAATACGGAACAGAAACCATAAAGTCAAAATAGTAGAAAAAAATAGACGGAACAAACATATATTAAAAACTATCTTGTCGTGCCAATAAAATGCATAATAAGAGGTGGGAGAGATAGGTGGTGTATTCACCCTATAACCCTTTTGAAATCATGACCATGATGTAAAGAAAAGGCTCAAATATGACATTCTTAGTAATTTCCCCCTTGTATATTTTTCTGCAATGATTATCAAGCTCTTCTAAAGAGACGGAGCCTGTAAAGAGGGGGTGTTGGAGGGTGCTCGGCCTACCCCAACCGGTCAAAGTGGCCTACTTATCAGGCAAGTTGTGTTGTGTTGTTTTCTTTTTCGGCGAGTTTGATGACCGGTGATACTGGTAAAGTGGACTATAGAAGGTAGAAAAAGAAAAGAAAGATAAAGTAAGTAGACGAGTACGTGACTTTTATATCCTATTTGTTTTGTTGTTTGTGAGTAGATTTATTATTGTACTTTGTATTTCTTACTATTTCTTTATTTCTTTATAACTTTTGGAAAATGATGAGGAGACCTAAATATATGGCTAATTTCATGCCTAAACTTATGTGGTATGATCGTGTTGGTTTGTGGAAAAGTGAGTCCCTTGTTGCAGTCAACAAGATGATACCACACAGGCTTAGGCATAAATTTAGGTATATTTTTTAGGCCTTTTAATCACCTCTCATAACTTTTTTCTTGTTTACTTGTAATTTTAGTGTGGATTATCCATGCTGGTAAATATGGTTTTTTTTTTTTTTTTTTTTTTTTTTTTTTAAAGTATTAAACTTGTAACTTACGGCTTGAACAATCAAGTAATTGTATGTCACTACAAAAAAATATAATGTAGTGAACCTGTATTTAGAACGATCCATACTTCAATACGTCTTTTAAAACAAGGAATAGCATGTTATTATCAGGAAAAAAAAATTTTTTTGAACCCCCTTTAATAAAAAATTCTTGGCTCCGTCCCTGCTCATCTTCTATGTGCTAAACTTCTATGAACTAGAGGAGCAAAACTTGTTAAAAGAAAGGAACAAGCTAAGCAAAGGGGTGCAAGATTGGCCATGTTAGACTAATCCGGGTTGGACAGAAGAATGGTTTGGGCTCAGCCTGCCAAGCTATATGTACACAAGGGGTGTTCACGAATCGGGTAATATCCACAGCAATCGAAAATCGAAACCGAACCGAACCGAAAAAAGCCTGAACCGAATTTGTCATAACTGAACCGAACCCAACTAAATATCCGGTTATCGGTTTGGATATGGTTTTGACAATGAAAACAGAGAACCGAACCGAAAACCAAATTCTTATAAAATATATTTTTCTATGTATTTATATGAAAAAAAAATACTAAAGCTCTTTTCTAGTATAAATATAACATTTTTTTATGTATTTTTATGAAAAAAAAAATTACTAAACCTCTTTTTTAGTATAAATATATCGTTATTCAAGCTTGAAAAAATATTTTGTGCTAAAAGCATATATATAATGAAAAAATAATTAAAATTATGTAATTCGCGTTATTCGGTTCAGTTTTCGGTTATAGGGGTTAGGTTTTCGGTTATTTGTTTCGGTTGAATCAAATTTGAATTCGGTTCAGTTCGGTTTTCGGTTTGACCCAAAAAAGTTTTTAACCGAACTAACCGAACCGACTAAACCGAATAACCCGATAACCGGACCGATGAATACCCCTGCAGTTCGTTATCATATGGAAGAAGAGACAGCCTACTGCGCATTAGCAATCATCACACAGAAGAGACAGCCTACTACTCAAACACCTAAACACAAACAAGAGACCAATGTATAAAGTACCATCTACTCCAGAAAACTATTGAAAGAACTGCTCATTAGCAATCATCACACAGATTTTGGTCCACACAGACATTATAGCTATTTTTAAGCAATAGTCAAAAGTTCAACCAGAACTAGTTCAAAGCGAGAAGGTGTTACGTGCCCACCAGGCCAAATCCCATACCAACGTAATCATGCAAAGTCAAGCAACGTCTCTTTTTTTTAAATGTTAGACTTTTTCAAATGTTGGACTTTTTTACATTTTCCAGTGTGCTAGAATAAAGGAAAGAGTGGGTATACCACTTTCCATGTGTGTCGTAAAATTAGGATTTCTTTTAACTGTCATGTTAGTTGTATCTCCATATATGGAGGGTTTTTTGCTTTTGAATAGTTATGCAGAAAATTGTCCCACTTCTTCTCTTATTTCCCTTCTAGCTTTCTTTCTTAATTTCTTTCCAGTTGGTTACATAATCGATCCACATCAGTGGTATCAGAGAGGCCTTGATCCAATGGAAACCCGTAAAAAGTCTCTTGAGCAATTTCAACAGGAGACGCATGAGAATTTTGAGAAGTTCACTGCTATGATGGAACGTTTGATGTTGGATGTGCAATCTCTCAAAGATAAGGTCCCGCCCAGTTCTTCAGGTTTCAAGGGTGGACCAATGGTTGTTACCGGAAGTGAAGTGAAACCTTACTTGAAGCTCCATTTTCCCCGGTTTAGTGGTGACGACCCTACAGGGTGGATCTACCAAGCCGAGCAATACTTTGACTTTCAAAAGGTGGCTTCAGAAGACCAAGTGCAGTTGGCCTCTTTTCACTTAGACGGCATTGCTCTACAATGGCATCGTTGGCATACGAAAACCAGAGGACCGTTAACATGGGAGGAATTTACAAAGGCGTTACTTACCCGGTTTGGCCCGACTGATTATGATGATGCTTCAGAAGCCCTTCATCGTCTCAAACAAGTCACAACGGTTGCTGCATACCAAGAATCTTTTGAACGACTATCGAACCGGGTCGATGGATTACCGGAATCGTTCCTGGTGGGTTGCTTTATTGGAGGATTGAAAGAAGAAATCCGACTAGAGGTAAAACTCAAAAACCCACGTCAGTTGGTGGATGCAATAGGGGTCGCACGTGTTGTGGAGGACAAACTCAACCTGCAACGTAGGGTTTTTTCTGGTTCCAGATCACCGGGGTTTAATACTACACCAAGAAGTTCTCCCAGCCCGGGTTTACTCGGCCCAGCTCCGGCCCAACCCTTGCCACTACCTGCCCCTACTCCCATACGTCGCTTGTCCAACACCGAAGCCCGCGCGAGACGCGAGAAAGGGCTTTGCTATTACTGTGATGAACGCTATACACAGGGACATAAGTGTAGCAAACCTCAGTTGTTTATGATCAGTGATATCCAGGAAGTTGAGGAGGAGCATCATGAGGAATCGGTGGTACAACCACCCGACGAGACACCGGCTGAAATCTCGTTTCATGCAATATCGGGCACCATCTTACCACAAACTCTACGCTTACCGGGTCGGATCCAGAATAAAGATGTCGTGGTATTGGTGGATGGAGGAAGTACTCACAACTTTATCGATCAAGCATGGGTGGATCGATTTGGTCTCATTGTTGATCATGATGTTCATTTCGAAGTGGTGGTAGGCAATCGTGAGAAATTGCTCTGTACAGGTAGGGTGAAGGATCTCACTATTGTCATTCAAGGTTATACGATAGTTACGGATTTTTTGGTTTTACCTGTGGCGGCTTGTCCGTTTGTGTTGGGAGTCCAATGGTTAAAAACCTTAGGGCCAGTGGAAATTGACTTCGAAAAACTCACCCTCGGGTTCCGATTAGCTGGCTCATCTCACATACTACAAGGGTTGAAAAGGTCCGACTTGACAGCCCTGAAGTCCCACGAATGCAATGGGCTTAATGGAACAGCAATGCTCCTCCAGATTAGTCCAATTAGCAATAACCCACTTCCTGATCATACACCTTGCCCAGCAATCCAGTCGGTCTTGTGTGAGTTTACCGACGTTTTCCAGGAGCCTAACGGTTTACCCCCAAGGCGTTTCCAAGACCACAGCATTCCATTGTTACCGGGTTCCCGACCCGTTAGTTCTCGACCATATCGACAACCTTATTATCAAAAAACCGAGATTGAAAAGCAAGTGCGAGAGTTACTTCAGCAAGGCTTGATTCGGCCTAGCCACAGCCCCTTTTCCTCACCGGTCTTGCTTGTTAAAAAATCGGATGGTACTTGGAGGTTTTGCGTCGACTATCGGGCTTTGAATGATATCACAGTTAAGGATAAATATCCTATACCCATAATCGATGAACTTCTTGATGAGCTTTATGGGGCGAAGGTTTTCTCTAAACTCGATCTTCGGTCGGGCTATCACCAGATACGAGTGAGAGAGGGAGACATTCATAAGACGGCTTTTCGCACGCATGAGGGGCATTATGAATTCGTCGTTATGCCATTTGGACTCACCAACGCCCCGGCCACTTTCCAATGTCTCATGAACGACCTTTTCAGGCAATATCTTCGTAAATTTATATTAGTGTTTTTCGATGATATATTAATTTATTCCAAGTCAATTGATGAACATGTAGAACACATAAGGGAGGTTCTGGGAATTCTCAAAACTAATCACCTCTTTGTTAAGGCCTCTAAATGCTGCTTTGGGGTTAAACAAGTGAATTATTTAGGCCATGTGATAAATTCTGATGGCGTTTCAGTCGAAGCGGCTAAGGTCGAAGCAGTATTATCTTGGCCGGTTCCTACTAACGCAAAAGGAGTACGGGGTTTTTTGGGGCTCGCTGGTTACTATCGGAAATTCATTAAGGGGTTTGGGAGCATTGCCGCGCCGTTACATAAATTGGTTGGGAAAGGACCCTTTGTCTGGGACGAGGCTGCTAATAAGGCTTTTGAATTATTGAAAATCGCCCTCACAACAACACCAACATTGGGCCTGCCGGATTGGTCAAAACCTTTTACTATTGAGTGTGACGCGAGTGGGGTGGGTATCGGAGCCGTTCTA
Source organism: Artemisia annua (assembly GCA_014162995.1). Lineage (NCBI taxonomy): Eukaryota > Viridiplantae > Streptophyta > Magnoliopsida > Asterales > Asteraceae > Artemisia > Artemisia annua. The sequence goes on along the minus strand of LBNU01004155.1, from coordinate 54,000 downwards.
ACTCAGAATGGAAAACCACTTGCTTATTTTAGTGCCCCTTTGAAGGGTACCATGTTATCGTGGTCAACATATGAAAAAGAAATGCTTGCTGTTGTGAAGGCGGTTCGTAAGTGGCGGCCTTACTTGTTGGGACGTGCGTTTGTTGTTAAAACTGATCACATGAGTTTAAAGTATCTTCTAGAGCAACGTATTTCCACTCCGGCGCAAACAAGATGGCTTACCAAGCTCTTGGGATATGACTATAAAATTGAGTATAAGAAGGGAGCTACTAATCGAGGCGCTGACGCCTTGTCTCGATGTCCTGAGTTCCAGTTTATGGCTCTTTCGCATCCATCTACCACCTTATGGTCTGATATTCAAAGAGAGGTAACTAGTGATCCTTATTATAGTAATTTACCCACCTCATTGCATGTAAGTTCAAATAGGAGGGTAATATACAGGGATGGTGTTTGGTTTCGTGATGGTGCAATTCTATTAAGCCCTTCCTCCCCATTGTTGCCTACTATTTTGAACTTAGGACACTCATCACCTGAAGGAGGCCATTTCGGTCTACATAAAACACTAGCCAAGATAAGAAGTAATTTTTGGTGGGTGGGGTTGAAAGCTTCAGTAAAGAAATATCTAAAGGAATGTCAAATTTGTCAACGGTTCAAATCAGATAGCATGCAACCGGCTGGGTTATTACAGCCGTTACCCATTCCCGAGCAGGTGTGGGAAGATATAAGCATGGATTTCATAGAGGGTCTACCGATTTCTAATGGGTTTTCGGTCATTATGGTGGTAGTAGATCGATTGTCAAAATATGCACATTTTATTCCCCTTCGACATCCGTTTACGGCAGCGACGGTGGCTAGAGAATTCGTGAATTCTATTGTGCGGTTACATGGGATTCCCTCGACTGTGGTTAGCGATCGTGACAAGGTTTTCATCAGTTCTTTCTGGCAATCTCTTTTTAAGTTACAGGGAACAGTCTTGTGCATGAGTTCTAGTTATCACCCTCAGTCGGATGGCCAAACGGAAGTAGTTAACCGGACCTTAGAGCAATACTTGAGATGTTTCACGGGTGATAAACCGAAGAAGTGGACTGAGTGGTTACCATGGGCGGAGTACAGTTACAACACTTCGATGCATACTTCTACAAAGATGATGCCTTTTCAGATTGTGTATGGTAGGTTGCCTCCTAAGTTGGTGCCATATATTCCCGGTACAACTAAGGTCCAAGAAGTCGATGAGTATCTATGTGACAGGGATGAAGTTTTAAAGCAACTCAGAAATAACCTACTAGCAGCTCAGAACCGTATGAAAGTAAATGCCGATCGACATCGCCGTGAGTTGGAACTCAATGTGGGAGATTTGGTCTACATTAAGCTCCAGCCGTACCGCCAATCGAGTGTGGTAAGCCGTTACTCAGCAAAGCTTGCTCCCCGTTTTTTTGGACCTTACAAAATCCTAAATCGGGTCGGACCGGTTGCGTATCGGGTGGAGCTACCTCCGGGCTCTCTTATACATGATGTGTTTCATGTAAGTTTACTGAGACGTTTTGTGGGTACTGCACCAGAGGTGCTTCAAGTCACGCAAGATGAACCGGTGGTCTCGCCGACACTCATGCAGCCAGAAGAAATTCTCGAGGAAAGGGTGGTCCGGAAGGGTAAGTATCGACCCAAGACCGAGTTACTTGTCAAATGGAAGGGTCGACCAAGGGAGGATGCAACCTGGGAGACTAAGTGGCGATTCGTTCGAGCTTACCCTGATTTTCGCCTTGAGGACAAGGCGACTGTGAGTGGGGTGGATTGTTACGTGCCCACCAGGCCAAATCCCATACCAACGTAATCATGCAAAGTCAAGCAACGTCTCTTTTTTTTAAATGTTAGACTTTTTCAAATGTTGGACTTTTTTACATTTTCCAGTGTGCTAGAATAAAGGAAAGAGTGGGTATACCACTTTCCATGTGTGTCGTAAAATTAGGATTTCTTTTAACTGTCATGTTAGTTGTATCTCCATATATGGAGGGTTTTTTGCTTTTGAATAGTTATGCAGAAAATTGTCCCACTTCTTCTCTTATTTCCCTTCTAGCTTTCTTTCTTAATTTCTTTCCAGTTGGTTACATAATCGATCCACATCAGAAGGGTCATAAACGGAGCCCGGTGAGGCCGCGTACATCTCAACAGGGAAAACCTCATTCGTTCACCTTAGTCAAATCACAGATGACTAATGAACAAGAGGAAAAATGTAGTAACACCTCTAACCATGGTGACTTGTTTTATGAAAAATTGTAACTTATATTTTCACATTTTCCGAACCCGAAACGAGGAAACAAAATTGAAAATCTAGAAAATAACAAAACCAAATATGTTACATTTGTAATTAATTAAGAGATTGAAAAAAAAAACAAAAAAAAAGAAAAAACAAAAAAAAATAAAAAATAATAATAATAAAATAAATAAATAACCCCTCCGGCGAAGAAGAGCCGGTCAACGGCACCGGCGACGATTGCTTTCCATAACTTCGAATTGCCACAAGAAATAGATGTCTATGACTCTATGGTTGTGTTAAACGAGAGGGTAATTATTGTTTTCTTATGTTTACATTTTTCTTTCTCCCAAATAAAACAAAGTTTGAAAATTACTAGTAACCAAGTTTCAACTTTCTTCTAATTTGGTCACTCTAATCTTCTTTTAAGTTATTCACATAAGTTTCAACTTTCGTGACATTTTGGTTTGTTGCTATGAATCACGATGGGTATCAGATTTGATATGAACTAGAATGATAATGGATATGAAAAAGTGTATTATTACGATTGTTTATGTTTGGATGACAAAATATGGTATGAAAAAATTTATAGATATTTGAATTTTGTAGTGGAAAAGAGAAAGCCGCACGGAATGGATTTCATAGACATCAAATTAGTGAGTAATGAATTTATGGCTATGATATACACATTTCATTACTGGGCTCACAAAACAAACATCTTTAATGACTTTCAAAGTCATAGTCTCATTCTCATACACCCCAACCAAACAGGTATAGTTGAGTGAATCAAAACAAAACACTTCCAAACATGATTATTATTTTAAAACATCTCTCTCTTTTCATGTGTGCTTAAGTTGGTTATACATTAAATTGGTTGAGATTAATTAAAGTAGGGTGTGTGTATTTATTATTACGGTACAACACAAACGAATATCTTGTACATAGTTTTTTTTTTTTTAAATTTTCACAACAATGGACCAATATTGATACTTGGATGGTTTTTGTTGTGATTTTTTGGTTTGAGTGACTTAACTAGAACAGTTATGAAACTTTGTTAAATATTAGACAACATTTTCCCAATTAAAAAACCATATTTTCTAACTTATTAAGCATTTAATCAATGTTAGGTAAGTGTAATAATGAACAACATCATCACCGTTAACACAATGCTGCATCAACTTTTCACTCTGTCATCAACATCACCACCAAACAGACATCACTTAAACACAAATATACCTCACATTTCCCACAAATATACTCACACACATATACAATTAATTTTTATTTCACAACCATCATCAAAGTCGTGGCCAAGACCGACTCACCCACAAAAACCATCCAAGACACGTCGTTGTGGTGGTGGTGTTTTAGCTAAAACGCGTGGTGGGCTGGGGAGGCGGACACGTCTTACTTCCCGTATTACACGCGCGGGTAGAGAAGCAATGGGTGACAAATGATTTTTAACCCATTTGGCCTTTATAAATTCATGGAAATAATATTTCTTCTTTCATAATTTTCTTACTTATTATCTTACGTGTCTAGACGTTTTATGTAAGGAAACACATGTTATTTTTATATGGGAGGATAATAATTACCTAAAAAAAATTCGAAAGATCCTAACACATAATCCCAATCTATTTGATTGAGCAACTTGTATAACCAGTTACGAATCTTTTGGTATCAAGGTTGCAAAAATCGTGAATCGGTAGTCGGGCGGTCGACCCCCCTGTAGCTTGTAATCGGTCTAGGCGGGATTAATCGGCGATTAATCGGATTGGCATTTTCAACAAGTTTCTGTATTTTCGGCAAGTTTTAGATATTTCCGGCAAATTTTAGGTATTACTCGCATGATTTTTCTTAAAAAAACATCTTGAAATAGATATAAACAACAAGTATAACTTATTAAACAATTTTACGATAAGTTTTGGGTATTTCCAGCAAGGTTTGAAGGTTTCGGGCAAGCTTGACCACCGTTGACTGTCATTAACTGTCGTTGACCACGGTTGACCGCGTTGTTTGACCGATTTACACAAATCGGAAAGGTTAGTGGCCTTGTAGCACCTAATCGGCGATTAATCGGCCTTGTAGGCCTTGTTTTGCAACATTGTTTGGTATTATGACCAACTTGTTGTACAACAAGATCCTAACACATTAGCCAAATCCATTTCATTGAGCAATGTGGACATGCTCGAAAAAGTCAACCCATTGTGACTAACATACATAATATCTCCCATACAAGATTTTGTGTCGTTTTAGAAAAAAATGTGTGATAAGTATGAATGTGCAAGGAACTGTTCAGACATTCGATTCAAGCTTCTGTAGTGTGAATATCACTTTCAAAAGACAGTTGTTAAGCCCATTTTGAAGTGAGGAGCACTTCTAGTCTAATATTCCAATGAACAGAAATACTTTGCAAGACAACTAGTTCGATTATCTTGATTCTTGACCTTAAAGAATCTAGGACTCAGACACACAAGTCTTTAAATAAATTTAAATTTTTTTGGGACAAGTGTATCTACCAGTCAAAGTATTTTTCTGCATTTGCTAAATATCCATCAAATCTGATGTTAAGTTCATATGTCAAGTAACTGTAAAAACTAGACCAAACCTAAGTAGATTCATCATTCATCAATACTAAAGCAGGTAAACACTCTATTAATGCCAAGTTATGATACTAAAGCAGGGCTCAGGATATCATATGGCATGCATCAATTCATGCTCCATGTGCAAGCATTATTCACCCGGAATGAGTTTCAAACTCATGCTTCATGTTTTGTCTACCCTATAAATCTGCAAACATCACAACTAATTGGAATTTGGGGTGTCTTCATTGTCAGCTGAGAGTTGTATTAGCGCATCTCTAATGCAAAGAACATTGGTTGAACTACCAATGTTTGCATCAATAGAGTATAATACACCATAACACCAACACCTAGAGGCCAAAGCAACAGCCATTTGGCCAATTTATAAAAATACCCTCTGCAACCTGAAAACTTACTGAAGAACTGTTCATTCAAATGTACTCATAACAATCATCATACGAATTTTGGTCCACACAAAAACTGCAGATGCATAATTTACAGTCAAATGTAACTAGTTCAAAGTCTGAAGGACCTAAGCGGCATTAATTAAGAAACCTTAAAGAGAACTAGTACCTAAACAGGCATACATCTGTTTACAGCAGCAACAATCTATACTCTAAACATCAAAGAACTAGAGTAGTAGTTAAATTACATAGTATGCAACAAAGGTATCCTGACCCTCCATTCCTCCACTATGGTTCTTGAAAATTTCCATCATGGCTTCACTATATGCAGCTTCCTCTTTATCTACCAAATTATCATTTATATCATTAATCGTCACAGAACCATCATTTCCTTCTGGCAGATCGTCCCTCTCACATAAGAAAAGAGTTACCCCTTTCAACACATACCCTGAAACTGGCAACTCCAACAACGGGACGTAACAGTTACTCACCTTACAGCTAAATCTTAATAAAATCTGATCAGTTATTGCAGCGGCTGAAGATAGGCCGTTCCTCATCTCAGCAATTTTTCCTCCACTAACAGAAATCCTCCACCTTTTATCTGAATCAGTCATTACAACCTTTTCCAGAGACGGAATATTTTCAATGCAAATCAACATCATAGAATGGCTCCTCACCGCATCCGACAAACATTGCAATGCAATGTTACGTTTCTTCTTAGTTATCCTCACATCTCCTTCTTCCACTACTTGTTCGTGACCATTTTCATTGTCATGTGATTCCTTGTTATGGTAAACTGAATTCGGTGAAAGAAATACAAATGAATCGAGTTTGTTTCCAAACTTAATAATCTTCCACTTGAACAAAGAACAACGCTTATTAACACCTTCATGACAAGAAGACGGAACCTCTATTGATAAAGATTTCACCATTTTAAAACTGTTCAGTGACTCAATTGCAGACCATATAGAAGCACGGCCATCAGAGGTTTTCCAGTTGAAATTAGATGGAGCAGTGAAGGAGATGGTGCGGACTTGATGGGCAATACGAAAGAAACGTTTACAAACTAGCTTGCAAACGCATAGTGTTTTCAAATCTATTAATTCTCTTAAAATTTGCAAAACCATTTCATCTGGTAAATGACTGAATGAAGAAGAATCGCCAAATTCGTCTTCAGATTCGTCATCAGGTACAGTTCTTACAATTGCGGACATTATGTATCATCACCTATATCAAGAAACGAATGTTAATAACACAATCTTATTAAAAGCTATCTTTAAGAGATGGGACAATGAGACCTATAAGTATTTAAACTGTTTAAAATGTATAAGATCCTAAGCTTACTGATTCTATGGTTACTATGCCACGTAAGATATCAACTAAACATGTCAGTTCAACATACTCAACAACACTTTTCTAGAAAACCTTAGATCGTATAAATAATATTTTCTGCCATTTGTTGCATCCAATTGACATACATTTAATACAAGGAGCATGTATATGTGTTATGTCATTCTGCCATACATGACCCATTACTGATTCACATATATTAGTCTGCCAATGGACTAATTATAACAAATTATGCCAAACACTTTTTATTTAGAATGTTTACTGATCATCTAGATATCATTCATCTAACTTAACAGCCTCATGCTGGAACACGTACTCATTCAAACCAAGTTAACTACACAAAGAGAAAACGACGTCCTTACAACATGTCATTTCACCCAGCATGAACATATATATCTTCTCACATATTTGCAATGGCCAACTGGTAGCATTTATAAGTAAATATCATTTAAAATAACAGCCCCGCTTAAAAGCTCAAAGTACAAGTTAACTACGAAAAGGGAGAACACCATTCTTGGAAGGTGTCTGAGGACTGACATTGCTTACTTTTTTTGCTCATGTGTGTGCTCAAAACTAAGCACTTCAGGAAAAGTGTCTTGATTTGCTTATTTGTAAAAATATTGAATAAGACCACAAAATAACATATTTTCACAAATCTTCAACACAATCCATTTAGGTTAGAATGTTAGATATGATGGTAAAAATAATTTAGAGCTTTTCACAATAATGTTAGTTTCATCTTAAATATGCACTTTGAAATAAGCGTGTCACAACCTGCTTATCAAACACTACTTATTTCCCCAAAATAAGCAGAAAAATAAGCAGTTTAAAATATTCATCATTCAAACACTTCAAAATCCGTACTTTTAACACGCTTAATAATAAGCAGTTTAGCAGGGGGGAGGGAAAAAAAAAAAAAAAAAAAAAAAAAACGGTTATCCCGAACACCCTCTTACAACACATGTTAATTCACCGAACACGGACATATACATTGTCTCACATATTTGCAAAAAGTAGCATTTACAAAACATGCTATATTCTCACATAAGATTATCAAAGGAAAAAAAAGTTGGATATGAAAAGATTTCACTCTTTCAAACTTTTTTAAAGACAAAATCGAAGTTTGAAAGGACCCCAGCAAAGCAATAATATGGGAGTCTTTGCATATAACATTGGTTCTGTCTAAAACTGGATTAGTGAAGGCAGTGAAGGAAATGGCCTCTACTTGATGGACAATATGGTTTAAACATCTCGAAACAAGCTTGCAAAGGCATAGGGTCCCAATTCGATTAACTTGCTAAAAATTTGGACAACCATTACATCAGGTACACATATGTCAATTCATCCAACAAGAACAGACATATTACTCCGTATGTCACATATTTGCAACAAGTAGCCTAACTTGTATTTCCAGTTTATATAAAAACACACTTGATTAGGCTTGCGAATATCGAGCTCCTAAAACATCCATATCTATCAGCTACATACTTGGACATATATAACACCCATCTCAAAATTTTATATAATTTAATTTTCACATACATATATTCCAAATATTATAAAAACCCCCAATCTCCATTTTCTAGGTTTTCGCCTAATGTTTTTATAAAATTTGATTTGTAGGGAACATAATATGTGATTCTAATATTATTAAATAACTAATACGGAGTAATCAACAACAGCATAGATTATTAAAAAAAAAATGGAAAAACTTTACCTCAGAAGATATTTGTCATTTGTCAATGTTTCTTTATTCCGTACGAGTCTGCTTGATTCTAGTGAGCTGTGAAGGACACCAAAAATGACATAACCTGATAGTTTACATATGTTTGGGTCACATGGGTTTGGGCTAATTTTAGTTTACATGGGCCGAAAGTAGTATGTACTAATGTACTCCTATAATTTCTTTGGCCCATTACAAACTTACAAACCCAAATATACACTCGACCTTGACTTATGAGTTATGCGAGTTGATTTTGATACTAGTTTGCGCTCATTTAATAATCGAGCCTAGCCCGAGCTCGAGCCTAAGTTTGAGCTCATTTAATAATCGAGCTCGAGCCCGAGCTCTATACAAAAAGCTCGAGTAGGCTCGCGAGCCTAAACGAGCCCTAGAAATATATACGTATATATATTGTTTATACGTATAAACGAGCTTAAAAGTAGTAAACGAGCTCGAGCCTTATGTAATTAACGAGCCGAGCTCTATTTGAACTTTGTTTTCTTTAAAATTTCATATAAATTAGTTGAGCCCGAGCCCGAGCTCGAGCTTGTGAAAATTTTCACGAGCCGAGCTTGAGCTCTGGCGGGCTCGGGCTCGGCTCGTTTTCACCCTAGTCTTGACTATACAAATTACAAAATTAGTGCATCTATAACCCATCAATCACTACTTTTTTGTAGTCTTTGTGACGTACATCTTTTATATAATAAAAGAATTACATCATTTCGGAGGTTTTTTGACAAAACAATCTTAGTGGAAAAAAAGCTCAATTTTGACACATAGGCGAAATCGAGCAATATGATTGGCCAATAAAAAGTCAAAATTGAATTGATTTTCGTAAAACTTTATTAAATTTGGTGAAGAATTTGATTGAGGAAAAAAAACACATAAAAGTATAGGTGTCAAATTTATGAAAATAAAAACTTAAAAAAAGAGGAGGTAATTAATAAAACATTAGTAGTTGAATTAATATATTATATAGAGTTAAGTGTAAAATTATAAATCTTCATGTTTTTTGATAACTTTAGATAATAAACAAATAACCCCTTACACTTTATAATCCCTACACTTTTATAATATGAACTTTGTTTACAATTACATAAGTATTAGTATTTGTTTGAGACTTCCATCCATTAAACTTACAAAAATTTTTAAATGTACGAATTAGTTTTAATATACGTTAAATACTTTTAAAATAAATATTAGTTTTAAACTTTCATCTATTAAAATATCTTTTTACTATGTACGTTAAATATAAATAAGAACTCATGTTATCCTATTTAAAAGTTTAATTTATACATACACGGGTTTGAGTATTAAATACAGTTAAATTATTATTAACGGTAATATAAATATCAAATGGTAAGTATGAGTTACAGTAATATGAAAAGAAATATACGCGATTGTACTTATAACGGCTCATGTAATTATTAATTAAAGTTTATATACGGATATCCGTAAAAACATTTTTAAAAAACTTCATCAACGCTCATTATGTGCTACTAAACTCGCACATTTTGTACAACATGATATCAATAGTTAAAGTTAAACAACAACATCAACCTCAACATTCACATCTATGTCACCTAAACAAAGTTAAATCTTTCATCCAATAAAATTTTTACAAAATATTAATTGATATTAATACATAATGAAAAACTCATGCATACTTATTAGTTGTACTTATATCATAATTTTCACGTGTAAATTCTGATATATCTATATAGTAAACAAAAATTTTAAAATAAATTTGATTCATGTGTAAACTCATGTGATCAAAAAACCTTTGGCCCAATAACATTATAAAGAGACATGCTCAATCGATGCCACAGTTATATTTACAATTTCTGCTAACTATTTTTCTTACTTTCGCACATGCTGATGCTCTAACTTTTTAAATTATACATAAGATTTTCTGTTTTTAAACGATAATACTATATAATTAAATTTTTTTGAAAAAAACGCCGTGCGTGCACGGGTATTATAACTAGCTTTATGTTAACATAACCCATACGCGGAATAACCCATCCTAAAATGAAAAAGGTATAGCTATATTTTGCTTAGTTATAATACATGTGCACGCGCAGGGTTTTTAAAATTTCGTTTTGTTTATGTATTATTATCGATTAAGAAATGAATCACTTAACATGTTTCAATTGGTTTTACTTGGAGGACTAAAAATACAAAATCATATGTATATATATGTTATAATCTACCTATTATTTTAGGAGAATGCTTTTGGATTAAAAATTATATTTTATTATTCAAGCGAAATCACATGATGATACTTGACTTGCATGAGATGTTAGTAATATATGTTTTTAGTTTTGCAAACCCATGCGATCAATTTACGATGTGTTGTAGTATTTCTTTTACTTATATTTTCGTTAAAATATGTAGCATATTTAGATAGCTTCGAAGATTGATTTATTACCTTGATTATGAATAACACCATCATACCATGTTTACTAGTGTACCTTTTTTGTTTAGAAAATTGTATTTTCATAATTTTGTGCTATTTACTTCTCATGTTTGATCATAAAATTACCAAATTAGCATAGATGCTTAAACTATAGCTTCTTTATTACATAAAGAGAAACAAAAAAAGATATAATAGGTATAACTCAAATTTAATCTTACGTTTATGTATAATGTATAAAAATAATTTTTCTTTAAGACCGAACTATATAAGGAAATTATAATAACTTGTATAAGTAAATTATAAATGCATGAAAAAAATGATAAAGAGTACATTCGCAAGTCTTTTAGGATTGTTCGAATCCTTACCGACCTTTCACTTTAGTGCAACTTTCTTTACAATTGGCTTAAATCATCAAGGTAAAGGACACCCATAGGTTAGACCGTTGGTCGATACCCATAGTGTTATTAATGACATCAAACACCTGCTAAGTTTCATTAACTCATTCAAAGACACCTGCTAAGAATTCCTACCATAAAATTTCCCATATAGGCACTAAAATACATCTTTGGTACATTAAAATACATTCATGTATTATCTAAATCAGCAACTCAACTTAATTATACATTCGCATATTTACCAAATTTTGTAATTTTAATGGATAAAAGCCTAAATACTAATACTAATAATGTGCATGTATTATAACAGCTTCGACCCGTTTATTTTGTATTTTTTGTATCAATATGGTTAAAATGAAGGGTATAGCTAGCTTTCATGACCAACATGAAAAAGGTAAATCTCGTAGTATTATGATTAAAACGACACGAGAACATGATTTGAGCACATGACCTCTACTTTGCGTTGTCCAATCACTGGACTACTATTTGGAAGACATCAATATGGTTAAAACACCCCAACGATTTATCCACGTCCACTTACCAACCACCAGTCAAAGTGCGGACACAGCAAGTCAAGTTGCTTACATTAACCTATATGTAAGCTACAACTTTTTGGGATCGATCATCTGTTGGGATTTAATAATCATATAACAATTTTAAACGAGTAAACGCAACGGAAATATGTCCCAACAGGATCCCGTTTGTTGTACATGAATTAACACATAATTAAACATACAATAGACAAGTTTACTAACCTCTTGGGTTTGCTCGTTTAATCTAGCACGGATCTTGGATTCTTGTTCGTGAGTCGAACAAAACACTTTAAGCAACTAAAAGAAGTCGCTTCTAGGTTGCATACAAAACACGTCACGGTGGAACTATTGAATGCTAGTTCTATATCACGAACTAAACAACAAAGTGAGGTTTCTTGTTTTCTTGACTTTAATCGAAACCCCTAAGGTTTTATGGTACTATGCCGATCGGTTATAGACTAAGGAGGAGAGTAGGGTTTTTGCTATTGCTTTAGGTTTCTAAAGGAATGCCAAATAATGAACCAACTGGTTCATTATATAGGTATAACTTGGCTTAGAGTCCAAGCAAAAAACCTCCCCCCCCCCCCTTTATGTTTCCATTCGTTTGGGGTGTGTAAACAGGTCCATTATTTGTTATTTAAAAATTTATTAGTTTGTTATAATGTCTAACGGTTTAATTAACGACCACTAGTCATTTCGTGAACTATTAATATAATTAATATATATACTATAAATACATTAATTACATTAATAAAACGTTCCCTCAGTGTATACGTGTGTGCCCCCAATAGGCCCACATATTTCTAAATGTATAAGAAAAATGATTCAATGTATAATTATCGATTGCGACTTAAGCACTACCAGTATCATCCACCTCACTCTAATAATCCAAGAGGGCTAAAAAGCGAGTGATTTAATTTGTCTCACTCTTTGGGTCTTGTGGGATATATGGTTTATTGATTCCAAGATTTACTTGCTACATCAGTCGGATGAGGTTTCCCTCGCACCCGAAGGTAAGTAGATAGAGAAAATTTGTAAACGAATATACAATAGGAAGTGTGTAATTGAGTGTTACAAATTGATGCGTACATTTAAAAGTGTGAAATAAATTTAATTTCTTCACACTTTTATGTATGAAGATTTGGATTTTTGTTTATCTATATCTTCACGTTTATTGATGTGTTGATTTTATATACTCTCTCCGTCTCAAAATTATTGTCCCCCGACAAAAAACACACAGTTTAGAAAAGTACATTTATTACAGCTTTATCTTTTTTACTTTTTGACAGAATGACAATTTTGCCCTTAAGTAATTAATTTATGTCTTATTTAAGGTATGTAATAATAATTTTAAACAAGGGTAATATAGTAAACTTGGTTAAACTTCTCTATCTATTTTTAGTAGTGGACAATAAAATTGGGATATCCTAAAAAGGAAATTTGGACAACAAAATTGGGATGGAGGGAGTACATTTTTAAGTGCAACACTTTAACATAATTCTACACATTTTTTAAAAGTGTTAAAAAAGCGTGAGACGTGTTTGTTGTATTGCCTAATGTATTAATCAAATTCCTTTTATTTTATATCATAAATTTCAATCTTTCTTTTTAGATGAAATTTTGTGTCACACGTCTTGTTCAATTAGTTCAGTGGGAGCGTTTCTTTTTTCCCCTTAGCTAAGGGATGCAATTTAATATTATTACTTTTTTGATGGGTCCATAAAATTCCCTTGTTCCATCTATATCCACAAGGCTTAATTTATCAACCCCTCCCCATTAAGATGCTTATATAGTAGGACTCACATACACCTTTAACTAAGAAAAAAAAGAAACACATTCTGAACAAAAAAAGTTAAACCTAAACCTGGGCCCGCGTACGGTGCAAGCACTCGTAATTAGAGCTGGCAAATTGGGTACCTGTTAAGACCTGTTAAGACCTGTTAAGGGGAAAAATGTACTATGCAATTTTTTTATTTTTTAAAATAATTGTTTTTAGTATTCTAGGGTTCAATATTTAACTTATTTGATACATAAAACGCTTATCTGTCATACTCAAACCACCAAAGCCAAGTGTTAAACGAGTCGTTTTCATGTTTGAAACTTATGTTATTCGCGCGCTCCGAACCTGTTAAGACCTGTTAAGACACGATTTGCCAGCTCTACTCGTAATTGATACTGGCCAATACTGCGTATTCCAAGTATTACAAAAAATTTGTCATCCAAATTCACAAAGTCAACGTTATCACTACTTATTGAATAACATGTCTTCTGAATTCGTAATACATGAAGTGTTTAGCTTCCTACTACTTGCAAGAAGTTTGTTTTTCGACTTTTAATAGGAATCTTGTTGAACTAAATCTTCGATAAGATAGGTCTTGCTTAACATTATATGAAAATTTGGGGAACTATAACAATACTAAGCCTCACCATGGATGCATTAGAAGCAAACCTAACTAAAAGTATCACCAACAAATACCCCTCTTGTATCCCAAGGACGACTCTCAAACGACTTACCAACGATGCTTCGTTTTTCGTTGATTGACCCACCTTCAACCTCATACTCTGGGAAGTAATCAAGAAATGTTTTGGTACCGAGCTCTTTCACTCCATTGAAGAGAAATTTATTTACAATGCCCTACACAAAGATAAACGAGTTGACATTAACCTTAAGTAAACAAGTTCAAAGAAGTCATTTGTATCGTAAGATATTTGATCTCAGAAGTCAAAGCGTACTACTTTATGTTTAATGGAGTAAGGTGTGCTGGATACCTTTGCAAGAGTCTCCCCGATTAATCTTTTGAGAAGATTGTAACCAGGATCCTGATTGTAGCAACAAGGACGTGTTAGAAATACTAAATTGTTATTATCGCATATTAACATGGGGGACTGATTACACTTCCACCCTCAACTCCAACCTAATGACACACTTGTGTGTGTGCTTTAAATATCTTGATGGACAACATCAGCCTATAATATAGATGGCTAGGTTGCAAAAATTGCTAGTTACTAGTCGGGCGGCCGACCCATAAAACTTCCACACCCATAAAGTTCATATCTTGATGGAAAATATCAGTGTAAGTCTAAATGTCTTGAAGGACAATACCAGTATACAAGTCATTTTGATGCCAAACTAAACTTCCACAATCATAAAACTTGTGATATATGAGTTAAAGCATTTATACCAGCCCAACAATGTTTTTACAGTGAGCTGAGGACAAAAACATTAAGACACATATAAACTATTCATATGCAGTCAAAAGTCAAAACAGTACCTTTTATCAGTAAAACCATAGAGATGGCATTTTATGCCTAACACTTCGATCCATCAAGCAAATTAAACATGACATTAACAGCATATGCTTTATAATAAACTAAATAAGGTAGACGAACCTTTTGGGCTCTCCAAGTTAAATATCTATGTTGTGCCTCCCGATTCAAGCCTATTTGAGAAATATCAGTCTCCTCTTTTGCCTGATCCATCAAACTGAGCCACGCCTGCCAATTTGTAATTAGAACAGAAAAAATGTTGACAAAAACTTGTCTGGTTATATTATTTTCATAGATACTGTAGGACCAAAGACACTGACAAACACACGGCGGGTACCTTAAAGTAGTCTTTGAATGCAGAAAACAATATATCGTGCTTTTCATGGCTTGGAGAAAACTTGGTCCATATGACCATTGGTGAGAAGAATTTCAAAGACTCGCTTGTAAGTTTTCCACCCCAAGGTAAAAGCTGCATTCAATCTGTGGTTAAGTCGGCACACCATAGATCTTAGCCATCCATCCGGTACGAATAATAATCTCAAAGAAGCCAAAAGTCAACACACCTCGGTATACTTCAGGCCAAGAGGAATCAAGCTTTTATAATACTTCTCCTTGTAACGTGTTTCATTCATGACATCATGCAAAGGATTTAGGTCCCTGTAATAGGACGTCTTAGTTTCAGGTCCCTGATTGCATATTGACACATTATGAATGTAATTATGTTTCGGTAACATTTATAACCAAGACTTACAATACAACAATATTTGTGTTGACAGTGGTGAAAAAGTTGGCACAAAATATTGGGAGGTCATATTCTACTTCTGGGAAGATAGCCAAATCAAGCACCTGCAATCAATTTACAGAATCCGCATCAGGATAACAAGACTGAAAGTAAATTAATCACGCAGTCGAATCTGATAGTAACTAAACATTAACTGTAATAATATGGATCACAAAATAAATAAGCATTATCATTTAAAAGAACATTACCTGCATACCATCACTCGATTCAATAGAAAGGCTGCGAAGTAGCCTAATCTTAGGAGCTTGAAATGAACACATCTTAAGCTCAGTCTTCCCATCCACTGCCTTCAAGGTGCTAAACTCCTCCTGTGAAATTACACGCCTCGGTTTTTAAGATACTAAAATAAGTTGTTGGTTCCTTGTTTTTACTAAACTTGACATCACTTAAATCACATACTCATCTTATTTGCAGAACAGGGGAGTTTCAACAAGCAATGAGAGCCTAAAAGCAGCATAAAACCAACATGCTATATACTTTTATAATACGTAAAAAAGTACCTCAAAAAAAAAAAAAAAAAAAAAATGATTTCATTTTCGACTAAAAAGACTAGGTACTAACTTCAATCCATTAGATTATATAGTTTGACCTTTGCAGTAAAACTGGATATTTACTTATTTTATAACCCAAATTGAAATGAAACATGCTATAACTACTATATTTCTTCCGTTGAATCTATCTTTTCGATCAAACAAGTATAAAATCAATCAGTTCAGGAGAAAACATGACCAAACTTCAATGTTCAGAACCACCTCAAACTGTAAGTTTATGGTAACTGACCATATTACCATGAAATGTTTGGCCTAAGTTTAATATAGCCACCAAAGCTTACAATATAAAAAGAAACATTTTGTTCTTATCACGTTCGCTTTCGATCTGTTGTTTTACCAATCTTACTTTTTTGGACTAATTTACTTCGTTTTCAGTTTTCACTTTTCACCTCAAATTGGCAGCTTACTTTTACATGTTTAAAAGATCTTTAAAATTTTTAGTGACCTAACATTTACATATTACAACAGTAATAAAAGGTAATGCATAGAAGATAATTCAGACCACATTTCTATCCATTTTATATACAGTCAAATATGGAGTTGACACGGTGACTTTTGAGTTTGGAATTCATGTAAAGTCAAAGTTGAAAACAGCTAAATCTAAAATTCAATTCATCTACACCACAGGATTCAAACCGCAATTTCTATCCAACTCCGCAAATTCCAACATAAAAAGGTAAAAATTACTGTACAACATTAAACAATACGTAATTACCGGCAAAATAAGAAGGAACCAAATCTGAAGTAGATAGTTTAGTTTCATCCATAGAAAACTTAACAAACTTATACAAATACGAAACATCTTGGAATTTGGATAAATGTAAGAAAGGGTATTGTATATAGGAGACTGGGAATCATACACCAACGAAATTGGAAATTTTGTTCCTATAACACCTGCTTTGTGTTGTTATACCAATCTTACTTTAACCTAAATATAGCAGCTTACTTTTACCGTTATCTTTCATCTAGTAAGTCCTAGTACTATGTTCTCCAAGCTTGACTAATAGAATAGGCAGGCGCTTAGCTTCAACTAGTTCAGTTTGCGTCTTTCTCGAGAGTAGTTGCATTGCAAGCAGGCAGAAAATAAGTAATGAGTTAGCTTAAGGGACCTTACATTTACGAATTACGACAGTAAAGAGGGTAATGTATACCTACAACATAATTCAAATCTAACTTATCTAACATTTACAAAGTCAAAACTCAAAACTGGAGTGAAGTTTATAACAAGGTCAATGGTTTTGACTTTGGACTTCGAAATCCATATACAGTCAAAGCTGAAAACAACTCGGGGGTGTTTGTTTGAGCTTATATTTGGGCTTACGAGCTTATTTGATTTCGGCTTATCTTTCATAATCCTCAATTTTCTCACTTATGGTCTTATATAAGTTTTTTATATCATAAGAAACTCATATAAGCCCACAAGTGTCGAAATAAGCCGGAAAATTGGGGCTTATGAAATATAAGAGGGTGTTTGTTTAAGCTTATTTGTGGGCTTATGAGCTTATTCATATTTGGCTTATATTTCATAAGCCCACATTTTCTGGCTAATAAACTTATACTCTATAAGCGTGTAGGTCATAAAATAAGCCAAAAAAGGAGCTTATGAAACATAATCCGAAAAAAGATAAGCTCATAAGCCCATAAATAAGCTTAAACAAACACCCCCTAAGCAAATAAATACCTGCAAATAAGAAGGAACCAAGCCTTTAGTAGACAAATTAGTTTCATCCAAAGCAAACTTAACAAACTTTTGGTAAGACAAGACATTATCCTGTGTTGGTGTCTTCTTCATTGAACAGTGGCACCTCGTATTTATGTTGTTAGACAACATAGGATAAGGTTGTTGTTCAATGGTTGTTGAGAACAAAGTGGATATTGATGAAGATAAAGATTCCATAGTTGAATGATGTTTCAAAAGGTTTATTAAGTAGATTTTGTTTCGAATGTTCGTAGGTTGTGTTTTTTATATGTCTTGTCTGTGTGGACAGGAAATAGGAAAAACAGGGAGATGTAACATAAAAAAGTACGTAGTGGAGTGACGTGTTTTCTTTTGACCGTCACATTTTTGCTACCACTTGCCCCTCCTGCCTTTTTTAGTACAAAAATCATCATTAATCCATTATATATTCATTTTCGACATTTTTTCCTAAAATGGTCACCGACTCTACCCAATTTTTGAAAAATTACGTAGGGTTGTGTTATTCTTTTGTACTTTATCAGATACATAAACTTAAAAAAAAAAAATAATAATAATAATAAATGACACGTTTTAAAAATTAGATGAAGTGAAGCAGTTGAGCAGTTAAAAAATTATATTTTTTGTCTAAGAATACGTGTCAAAAATTGGGTTCAGTCGAGCATTACTATATTTAGAAAAGATGTTAAAATGATTATATTGTTGATTAATGGTGGATTTTTGTACCCTTTTAGTAATTTTCTCTTGTTAATGAATAAACATGAAATGGTTTTTTTATTTTATTTTTACTTTTTTTAGATAATATGAAATGAATGTTCATACTTTTTTTTTTTTTTTTTTCCCTTCTAATATAACATGAAATGAATATTCATATCTTTTAATATAAGCCTTTACCTTGTTTATAACATTGTATCTTGTATATTACTCATGAAGCACTTTATTCTGCATACTCTAATTTTAGTGCATGCCAAGAGACAAATCTGCACCATCCATCTAGTTTGATCTAATGGTGTGGATTAACCTAAGATTAAATGGGGAAACATAAGTCCATGTTTTTTCCCTCTTTTTCTTTGTCTTTTTTTTCTTTCATTTTTCTTTTCTTTCTTTTTTTTCACTCTTTATTGTTTTTTTGTTTTTTTTTTTTTTATTTTTTTTTTTTTTTTATTTTTTTTTTTTTTTTTTTTTCTTTTTTTGTCTTTTTTACACATTTTTTTTTCTTCTTTCTTTCTCTAATCCACGCTTTTTTTCCTTATATTCTTTTTTTTTTCGCTTTCTATATTTTTGTTTTAATACGTTTTTGTCCGTTTTTATACGTTTTTGTCTGTTTTCGTACGTTTTCGCCCGTTTTCATATATTTTCGCCCGTTTTCATACGATTTTGTCCGTTTTCGTCCGCTTTCTTACGTTTTCGCCCGTTAACGTCTGTTTTCATATGTTTTCTTACGCCCGTTTTCTTACTTTTTCGCCCGTTTTCATACGATTTTGTCCGTTTTCATACGTTTTCGTCCGCTTTCTTACGTTTTCGTCCGTTAACGTCTGTTTTCATATGTTTTCTTACATTTTCGTTCGTTTTAATACAATTTCGTCCGTTTTCTTTCATTTTCGTCCACTTTTCATACGTCTTCGTCCGTTTTCAAACGTGTTTTACGTTTTCGTCCGTTTTCATACATATTTGTCCATTTTCTTATGTTTTCGTTCATTTTCATACATTTTCGTCCGTTTTCTTTCGTTTTCGTCCATTTTTCAAACGTTTTTGTCCTTTTCATACATGTTTTTACACTTTCATACGTTTTCTTCCTTTTTCATACATTTTCGTTCGTTTTCTTACATTTTCGTCCATTTTTTCATTCGTTTTCGTCTTTTTTTAAATGTTTTGGCAATTTTCATACGTTTTCATATGTTTTTAAATATCACAAGTGATATTCTGAATATCACAAATTATATTCTGAATATCACAAGTTATATTCTGAATATCACAAGTGATATTCTGTGTATTCTAAATATCACAAGTTATACTCTGAATATTGTGATACTCAGAATATCACAAGTGATACTCAGAATATCACAAGTGAGAGTGTGAGACTCTGAATATCACAAGTGATATTCTGAATATCACAAGTGGTTTTCTATGATATACAGAATATCACAAGTGATATTCTGAATATCAATTGTGATATTCAGAAACGTTTCGTCCGTTTCATCCGTAATCGTTTTTGTCCGTTTTCATATGTGGTTTTACGCTTTCATACGTTTTTGTCTGTTTTCATACGTATTCGTCCGTTTTCTTACATTTTCGTTCATTTTCTTATGTTTCTAAATAACACAAGTGATTTATGAATATCACAAGTGATATTCAGTGATATCTAGAATATCACTTGTAATTTTCTGAATAACACTTGTGATATTCTGAATAACACTTGTGATTTTCTTATGTTTTCGTCCGTTTTCATACTTCATCCGTTTTCATACGTATTAGTCCATTTTTTACGTTTTCGTCCGTTTTTATACGTTTCTGAATATCACAATTGATATTCAGAATATCACTTGTGCTTTTCTGAATATCAATGGTGATATTCTAAATATCACTTGTGATTTTCTGAATATCTATCACTTGTTATTTTCTGAATACCACTTGTGATTTTCATGTTACAAAACATTTGTTAAAAGTCACTTGTCAAATTCAAAAAATCACTTATGATATTCAGAATATCATTTGTGGGTACTCACAGTATCACTTGTGATATTCTGCATATCACAGAAAATCACTTGTGATATTCTGAATATCACAGAATATCACTTGTGATATTCATAATATAACTTGTGATATTTAGAATATCACAGAATATCACTTGTGATATTCAGAATATAATTTGAGATATTCAGAATATCACTTGTGATATTTAGAAACATATGAAAATGTTTGAAAATTGCCAAAAACATTTAAAAACGGACGAAAACGAATGAAAAAACGGACAAAAACGTAAGAAAATGAACGAAAATGTATGAAAATGGAAGAAAACGTATGAAAGTGTAAAAACATGTATGAAAAGGACAAAAATGTTTGAAAAATAGATGAAAACGAAAGAAAACAGATGAAAACGTATGAAAATGAACGAAAACGTAAAAAACAGACGAATATGTATGAAAACGAAATAAAACAGATGAAAACGTATGAAAATGAACGAAAACGGACGAAGACGTATGGAAAATGGACGAAAACGAAAGAATACGGACAAAAACGTATTGAAATGAACTAAAACGTATGAAAACTGACGAAAACGTATGAAAACGAACGAAAACGTAAAAAAACGGATGAATATTTATGAAAACGAAAGAAAACGTATAAAAGCGTAAAAACACGTCTGAAAATGGACGAAGACGTATGAAAAATGGACGAAAACGAAAGAATACGGACAAAAACGTATTAAAACGAACGAAAACGTATGAAAATTGACGAAAACGTATGAAAACGAACGAAACTGTAAGGAAACATGTGAAAACGTATGAAAACAGACGTTAACAGGCGAAAACATAAANAAAAAAAAAAGAAAAAAAAAGAAGAAAAAAAAAAAAAAAAAAAGAAAAAAAAAAAAAAAAAAAAAAAAAAAAAAAAAAAAAAAAAAAAAAAAGAAAACAAAAAAAAAAAAAAAAAAAAAAAAAAAAAAAAAAAAAAAAAAAAAAAAAAAAAAAAAAAAAAAAAAAAAAAAAAAAAAAAAAAAAAAAAAAAAAAAAAAAAAAAAAAAAAAAAAAAAAAAAAAAAAAAAAAAAAAAAAAAAAAAAAAAAAAAAAAAAAAAAAAAAGGCGTGATAAAAAAATGACACAAAGAAAAGAAACAAAATAAATAACGAAAAAGAAACAAAAAATAACACAAAAAGAAACAAAAAAAATTATTATGCGTTAAAAAAATGCCAAATAAAAGAGAGAAAAAAAAAGAGAGAAAAAAAAAGGAAAGAAGGAATGAAAAAAAAATGAATAATAAAAAAGGGGAAAAAAAACATGGACTTATGTTTCCCTATTTAATCTTAGGTTAATCCACATCATTAGATCAAACGGGGTGGGATCTGTAAAGATCATATATTTTTCAAGGATCAAATGGTGAGATCCCCACCATCCATTCAACTTCCATCCAATGGCTCTTATTAGCTCTTAAATTTACACATGAGGGCATTTTCGTCAAATATAAAAGCCACTTTTTCCTTTTTTTCCATCCTTCCTTCAACTTATGTCGATCCAAAATCAGGGCAAAAAAAACC
The DNA here is from genome assembly GCA_014162995.1 of Artemisia annua. Classification (NCBI taxonomy): domain Eukaryota; kingdom Viridiplantae; phylum Streptophyta; class Magnoliopsida; order Asterales; family Asteraceae; genus Artemisia; species Artemisia annua. Next base: position 31,776 of record LBNU01004155.1, on the reverse strand, counting down.
ACCTCTCCACACACACACAAACGAACATATCATAATCATCGATCAAATCGACATCTATCATCAAATTTCATTTGAAAATCATTCAATTACACTCGATTTCATCACAAAATCTTTAAAATCAGACGCAATTACACAAAATTACAGCTCAAAATTCATCAAAACTACAAACAATGAAGATATGGAACGAGTTTGGAATGTAGAAGACGGTCTAGAGGTATGTTTAAGATGTTGAATGAGTTCATATTTTGAAGCAATGTCTTGAAGGTATGAATGTTGCAGATGTTCAGATGTAGCTGATGAAAATAAACAGTTAGAACCTGTTAAAGGTAAATCACATGTGATTATGTTAAATTTTTTTAGTTATAATTATGAATCCGTTATTATGAAGTATATAGTGAAATCACACGTGATACTAAACATGAATAAATCATTTGGGTTTCGCACAGGTTGAGAGTTTAAAATTGAGTCTGGAAATATCATAATTTACATGTTATTAAACTAACAAGTATCGAGAATCACATGTGATTATGCATTAAATCACATGCGATCGTAAAACGAGTGTACATGTATAAAATCTCATTAGTTATGTCTATATGTGATTAAAACAAATTTTGATATACGCTTTCAAGACACCTACCGACTTTGAATCTGGCAATTCACTTAAAAGGTATCGCAAAAGGTATTACTTCTCACAAACATTTGATTTTAAGTACAATCACAAGTGATTTTACGTAAATCACAAGTGATTTGGCCATAATCACAAGTGATTTTACAAAATCACAAGTGATTTACACAGGTGATTTGGCGTAAATCACAAGTGATTTTTCATGGATCAAAAGTGATTTTTAGTAAATCACGAGTGATTTTGGGTAAATCACAAGTGATTTTGGGTAAATTACGAGTGATTTGGCGTAAATCACAAGTGATTTTGCTTAGATCACAAGTGATTTGGCTTAGATCACAAGTGATTTGGCCAAAATCACAAATGATTTTACAAACCACAAGTGATTTACACAGTTGATTTGGCGTAAATCACAGGTGATTTGGCGTAAATCATAAGTGATTTTTCATAAAGCTTTTATTATATGACAGACTTATGAGCTGATATATAGACTTCAAAATCTTCAACAAAATTATGTGGAATATGCTCATGGAATCGTTGAAATTTTAGGAAGAGAAGGTAAACTTAATTGAAGATCTTGGCCTAAAGATTTTGGAATCACTGAGAAACATGTTTACACATCAACCCCAAGTTCGAAGCTAAGAAAAGAAATGTCGACGTTATGGAAAGAAGACTGATAATACTCACACCATAATGACATGTTCGTTAGATCCAAATGGAAAATTGACTACACAAGTCATGCATACTTGAGCAATGTTGCAATTTTTTTGTGATGTAATTTTAACTTTCCAAAAGATCCAAAATGGATGCAATTATATTTGGATGTAACTCTATGTTTTCAACAAATTATTAATTTTATTTAGTTATGGATCGTTACTTGAATTGCAACTCTAAGTTATAGATTGTTACTTAAATTGAGACATTCATTGAATGTTAATTTGTTATCTTCTTTAGTAATTTGTTTAAAGTTTTTGGTTTTANGCGAAAATCACAAGTGATTTTTCATAAATCACGAGTGATTTTGGGTAAATCACAAGTGATTTTGAGTAAATTACGAGTGATTTTGCGTAAATCACAAATGATTTTGCTTAAATCACAAGTGATTTGGCTTAGATCACAAGTGATTTCGCCAAAATCACAAATGATTTTACAAACCACAAGTGATTTACACAGGTGATTTGGCGTAAATCACAAGTGATTTGGCATAAATCATAAGTGAATTTTCATAAAGCTTTTATTATATGACAGACTTATGAGCTGGTATATATGATGAAACCGACTTCAAAATCTTCAACGAAATTATGTGGAATATGCTCATGGAATCGTTGAAATTTGAGGAAGAGAAGGTAAAATTAATTAAAGATCTTGGCATAAAGATTTTGGAATCACTGAGAAACATGTTTACACATCAACCCCAAGTTCGAAGCTAAGAAAAGAAATGTCGACGTTATGGAAAGAAGACTGATAATACTCGCACCATAATGACATGTTCGTTAGATCCAAATGGAAAATTGACTACACAAGTCATGCATACTTGAGCAATGTTGCAAGTTTTTTTGTGATGTAATTTTAACTTTCCAAAAGATCCAAAATGGATGCAATTCTATTTGGATGTAATCATGTAACTCTATGTTTTCAACAAATTATTAATTTTATTTAGTTATGGATCGTTACTTGAATTGCAACTAAGTTATAGATTGTTACTTAAATTGAGACATTCATTGAATGTTAATTTGTTGTCTTCTTTAGTAATTTTTTTAAAGTTTTTGGTTTTATCTGCAGGTCCAGTTTGTTTTTTATTTATTTTTTTATTTTTTATTTTTTTTTTAAGCACATACTACAATATTAGGTACATAAGAACATGATTTATAATACAAGTGATTTGAGATCTAGCCACATTTGATTTACATATCCGGTTGTAAAAATTAATAACTATTAAATATACTTAAAATGTTATAAAATGTGTTAAGAACACACATTTATAAGGCAAAAATATTATCGAAAAGCTTATCAAGAATGTACTCAAATCCAAATATACGATTTGTAAATCAAATGATGTTAATTAGACATACAAGGAGCGTGTAAAAAATCACATGTGATCTACATATCAACCTCTCATAAGTAACAAATAAACCTCTGATAAGTAACATGATTTGAAATACAATCACATGTGATCTACATATCAACATCTGAAATCTGAAATCACGTGTAATTTATCTTAAATCACATGTGATTTTATTCAACTGGTGTCTATTTCTTATAAATGTGTTTTTCTATAAACATTCATTTTCCAGACCAAACTAAGGTATTAAATTCCATTGATTATATACCAACCGCTCAGATAAGTCATTTGCAGAAAAACATAAACACGTCTTAAAAAACCAACAAAAGTAGAGAAGGTTTATGCTAGTAATCAGTACGACGGCCAACTAAATTTCTAAACATGTTCCTTCTTAGCCGTATTAGCATTATTTGTGATCTTGTGCCTTACAACTTCTGGACCATGTATTAACCCGTAAAGAAATGCCTTGATATATCTTCAGGTGCTTTGATTTTCTCTTCATAGTTGAGCATGACAAACTAGCAATCAATGAAATTAGCAACCACCCCAAAACATAGTGTTGATATCTCCGGATTATCTCTAATTGCACAAATACCCGACGTTGTTTCGAAAGCCATTTCCCCATGTAACAGATAACATTAGATAGTTGTAAGTTCATAGTAGTAATTAATCACAAGTGATTTTTATGTATAAGCACATGTGATTTAGGGTAGTAAGTTCATAAGAGTACAAATAGATTGGAAGTAGACTTACGCATTCTCGCCCATTGTTGAAAACTAACTGTTGAACAGTTTTTACTCATTTGTTGTAATAAATCTCTCTATAATAGTAGCGTCTGCTAATTTTTCATCTCCTTTTTTCCATCACCAACAATCACCAACAACAGGATTGTTTGTTGTATTATCCAATTTCTCACCATTATGTGACTCGTTTTAATTCAAATCCATCTCAACATCTGACCCTTCACCATCGGTCACCTTCGCCTCTTCTCCTACGGAGTTCAATGTCTCCTTTGCCAGCCCCTCATTTCCAAAATCATCTTCTTCAACTAGACCATTTGAACCTCATAACCCTAAATATATACAAACTGATCAATACGAACCCCAAATTACCAATAAATTTAATACAACTTCAATAAAAATCACATCAAACATAATAGATAATGATGACGTATAGTCTCCACTTGGGTCACGGACCCGATTAGTAAACAATACTAACATTTAAGCCCACCACGAGCGGGCCGCTATAACAATAACTGGACTACCAGTTAGAGGGTTTGGGCCTACAAGGCCCGAGCCCAAACTTATTAATGAATTGGATATGGGATATCTCCTAAATAAAGGAGATATATACCAAATATCCGATATCGGCGAATAGGCCGAAGAGTGAGGAGCACGAAACCTTATCGGTTACGTGTATATAAATAGGGCATCATAGCTCTCGTCTAAGGTACGACTTACAAACCCTAAACTTTTCACAACCCTAAATTCGATTACTTACTCTTACGCCGGAGGATAATCGGGGGAGACAATCCCTCGATAAGCCTAACGGTGTTTGTTGCTTTCATAGTGCGCAGGTCCCCAAGCATTATTATCTAATTGATACGAGAACAAGAACCCAAACAAGGGACGCCCAACTTTTGTATCAGCAAGTGGCGCCATCCGTGGGACCCAAAAATAATTAATATTCATGTTTTAATCGGTTTATAGCCAAATTTCGCGTAAAATAGTCAAGACCACATATCAATGACTTAAGGACTGCAGATAGGCTTATATATCGAGCAGGATATCAAATCCGAAATTTGCGGGTTGTCACAGTCCCACCTCCTTAGGAGAATCGTGTCCTCACGATTCAATTCCCGTTACTCGTCAGGTTCTGAAAGAAACAAGCACATACGCACAAGGATTCATCTTCACGTTCACTACGCGAGTTTAGGATCCTTTAGCGAGTTTCGACGAACTCTATCGATAGGAATGCGACTAAATGAAAGTCGTCAAATTCCAAGGTTCAAGATTCCAATAGATCAACAGGGTTCAAACGTTAAGATATTAGAATTTCTCCAAGAGGAACAACAACGGCCTCAATGGCAAGTCATCACTTAGATTGCAGACATAAGAACGTCGCGAATGCTGCTGAGTTCCGACGGTAGCTTGAGTCGGTGAGCTACCGATCTAACTCTAGCAAGAATCTGAAAGGATCGATACGACAAGAATTCATAAAGTTTACGTCATCAGGGTTTCCAATCATCCACGAGTAGTGTACATCTTCGTTCCGCCTTCGAACGATCTTCTTGATAGATTACGTACAAATTCAAGATCAGAAAGTTGGGTATCTCCATCTTTATCTAACAAGTCGGCGATCGGCATTCGTGACCATAGAGGGTCTTTTGTAATGCCCTTGGAAAACCGAAATAGTAGGTAAGAGAGAAATTGACCAACAGGAGGTGAACGGTTTAAGTAGGATTTACCAATAGATACTCAGGTAGAGGTCGGGATTCGTTTCCCGAGGTCTAGCTTACGATATATCAGTAAAATAAAATCGACAAAAGGATTTGTGAAACGGCTCATAGGATAATAGGAAAACAACCCATTGTTTAAAAAAATTACAGGAAAGTCAATTCTCAATTTTCATCTTGATTTCATAATCTTGCCGCAAGGCAGTAAAATGTTTTATGAAATCGTCTTATCAAGCTATTCGCAAAATAACTTACAGGGCATCAAGGAAACATTTCACCATTTATAAAATGGTAGTTAGATCAAAATTTTGATATTTAGGATAGTAGCAAGGTTGCATTTAAATTCATAGAATGATAAAAATATTTTATAAAATCGTCTCGTGAGACAATTTCGTAAAATGGTTTGTGAGATAACAAGAAAAACAGTTATCCTTTATCAAGTAGTGGAAAAAAAAAACCAAAATTTGGATTTTTGCGAAATAGCAGTAAAACATCTTGTAATATGGCAACATTTTGTAAATTACTTTCAAAGCAGTTTCACTATCCAATAAGAGAAGGAACAAAGATAAAGAATATTTCCGAGGGACGAGTGAAAGAAATAGGCGGTTGTCCCAAGGGTCGTGATTCAAGTTACCTCTCAAAATCTTAAGAATTCTGTTACGCACGAAATCCTTTCGGATTGGGAGATTTAACAAATTCAAAGTACAACTCCGTAAGAGGATGTCGATTGCTACTAGCAATCGGTTAGAGTCGATTGACTCGGCATGATACGTACGTTAGAGGTGGAAAGTACAACCTCAATTGAACATCGTCGCTAAAACAGCATCGATTGAGAAAAAAATGAATATCCTCAACTAAGAAATGAATAACGTCGATTAAGATAACGAACATCATCGATTAAGGAAGTGAATGTCATCGATTAAGAAAATAAACATCCTTGGTTAAGAAAAATCATCATTTGGGTAGCTTACTTCGATGGAATAAACTTTCCCATCCTCGAGCAAAATCACCAAAACCTTAAACCTCGTAACAACTTGATTTTGGCTTAATCTCGCAACTCATCAAACAAGAACTATCACGAGATTCGACCGTGTATCAAGTTGTTAAGAATTAAGAATTTAACGTCGTCGATGATTTGGCTCAATTCAAGAATTGCTCAAAACAACAAATAGGTACTTACGGCTAAAATTCAATATTCATCATACGGTTCCGAACACAAGCTTAGAGTAGAGGGGACTGTGACTAGATCGCAGAATGAAACGAGGCTAAATGCCAAATCACAATTCGAAACGAAATCGAAGATCACAAAATACCATAATCCAAATTCAAAATCCAGAACGTACTCAAAATCAATTCCATCAATATCCGAAAGTCACGTCGAGACATAGTCGGAGTTCAATCAAAATATACTCAAAATTAAATCCAAACGTATCCAAAGTCAAATCCAACGTAGTCGGAATCAGATCCATAACGATCAAAACCGAATTCAAAATATCGAAAGTCCACTTGGGACGAAATCCGGAAATCAATTCAATTACGAAGTTCGAAATCAAATCCATACGTGACCAAAATCAAATTCAAACAATAGTCCAAACCAAAATCCAATACTTTCAATAAAATCGACGAGGCTCAATACGATAAGCAACTCGGATTCAAATGATGCCAATAGGGTCTAGCCGACCCAAGGCGAAAATACGCTCGACGGCGATAGCAGGAATTCCACATAAACGAAGGCGTTTAGTGGTGTTAGAAGCATTACGATTCATACGGTGTTGCGATGCCAATGTGTCGTGTGCAAATGCAGGCTTAGGTGTTGAGTTCAATGCTTGTGTGTGCACGCAACTTATCATTCCTAAAGGCAAACTCTAACCCGAACATAATGCTGTTGTAACTACCCTCAGTATCACAAAATTCACCTCTGAGCCAGACATAGGTGATCAGGCCATGTCCAACTGTCCCTGGTTGAATGTAGGTGATCAGGCTACATTCAGCCGAGGTTCAATGAATTTTGAAACACTCAGCCTAGTCACGCTAGTAATATGTCCTTTATCCCAAATCATTCCAAATACTACGACTAGTGTGCAAAATCAACAAGTCGATAATGAGATTACGCAAGGAAATAGCGTAACTCGGAGATAGATGCGGTACTTGCATAAGCATGTAGAGATGCTCATGGCGAATAGTTAAGATAGGCGGATATGAATGAAATATCCGAAAGAAAGGCACACACTACTACGATTATATCCTCATACTCGTCAATCATATCATACTCAATTCATCACATACATCAACAAATATCTCACCAAGTGTATTCTCAGTTATCTAATCAACTACATCCTCAAGAAAATATTACGCGAGGCATCAGCTTGGCAGGCAGGCACGTAGCGGTCATAGGTTTTAATTTTCACAAAAGTGGTTATAGTTTGGGTTTTAAAATGCCCAATTCTCTATAACCTAGGCTCTGATACCATCTGTAACACCCCCAAAATTCGGGTCTAGCGGAAGCATACATGCATTGGGGTGCTACTAAATTGGTATCACAACACAAGGCACAAAGAATGGTTTTTATTTCATTAATATAAAATAAAAGTTGTCATGTAAGACATAAAGTTTACATGATATAAAAATAGTGCGGAAATAGGCCCATAAAATAATTGAAGTAGTCCCAAATGTTCATCAGAGTCGCCTATGACCATGCCCTTTGCCAAGCGCCTTCAATTAGTGAGCTAACGCCTTAAACCTGAGAATACACGCTAAAGGTCAGCTTACGCTGGTGAGTTCATAGAGTTTAAGTTACAAAAACAGTTTGGGACCTGAAAAGTTTTAGTGCTATGTGTGACTAGGGAGGCGTAGACATACATTCCATACTTTCACAATTCCATATCAATTACTATCATACTCATACTAGTTTACCACCTTTCGCGAAGGCGGAGGGTCAGGTGCGAGCGGGCCACATCTCGACGGTACACTAGCCAGGAACACTAACAGTAAGGAACCACCCATTACTGCCCCGAACTAGGCCGTAAGTAGAGTTTATTCCAAAGTAGGGTATCGCCCTAGCTTTAGGTCAACATCTACTATTGTCTACCCTTAACTAGTCCACACATGTAGCAAAACAATTTGTAGTAGCAGGTCCAAGTAAAACAGTTTGAGCTAGAAAGCTCTCATATAAACGGGCAAGCACATAATGCCTTCAAATACTTAATTCAAATACTTCGATAAATCACTCAATCAATCAATAAATCAATCATTCAATCATTCAACTTAATCAAATCATTCACGTACTCAAGTAAGCAATCATTGCATTTAGTAAAAGAGCATGTATTCTCCCCCAAAATAGTTATGAAAACTTATTTAAAAGAAGGGGGCTATGAACTCACCTTAGCCACAGCAATGCAAAGATTACGACGGACACGACTTGGCATCAAGAGTAAATCACAACAATATCCCAAAGATTGGTACGAAACCGACGAAGTCTTCTATAAGCAAGGCTTATCCCAATACGAACTTCTCAGCGACGAACCAAATCTCCATAAGATAATTACTCCCATTATTACCCAATCTTACGTCGTCAACTCATTCGTTACCCGTTCAATAGTGTTTGTGTTTGCGTTTGGTATCATTGTGTGTGTGTGTGTGTGGTGAGAACACGACATATACTCAAGTGAACTCACGCCAATACTTAATCAAGCGAAGCCAACAAGAATCGAGACAAGACTCGAGAATACTCACACCAATAGGTGAAAAATGTTCGACTTTAATCAAAACGAGTCAAAACTCAATACGAAACATCCGGGTCGAACTACATCATCCATCCACAACAATCATACTTAAATGGTCTACTAGGTCAACCTTATGGTCAAAGTCAAACCTCAAGTAACCAAAACTTAACAAGGGAAATCGTACGAATTATTGAATACTCATCGTATTTGCTAATACAATAGTCTAACAATTCCATCAATGTACTTGTTAATTCATAGTTAACTCATACTTAGTAAAGATATGGTATGTCGTAGGATGGGTCGCCTATTAATATTCTCCCTCGACACGCTCATTGTATACTAATTGAATTTAACAATTCAACTAGTTCGTTAATCGTGTCAAGTGATCATATTAATACCAACCAATCCGTAACTCGACACTAACCAAGTACCTATCTCAATATCTCCTTAAAGGTGAATCTCGAGAAACGTGCCCTCGAAACGATTTATAACCCGTTCATTTCCATATTTAGTCTTGTTTCGATTATTATTTCTAATAATAATTATTGGATAACGTATTCGCCGTTATTTAACGTTCTCTTATTAACCTAGGAATATTAACGAACGTTGTCAACGTTTACTAATATTTCTTGTTAATCTCGTAAACGTTATATAACGTACTTTAACGATCTCTAATTATTATTATTAATATTAATAATTCGTAAATGTGAAATAACGATTATTAATCGTTACTAATTATTTAAAGTTAACTATATATGTATATATATATAAAAACTCGTGTCACAATCATTTAGTAAATCATTATATTTTTCACGGGTTATATACGTTTCGAGTCGTTTTCATCACGGGTCAAATAGTCAATATCTAAAAATAATAGTAATGTCTACTTGGCTTGTCGGGATCACACAAGACTAGGGAGTCTAGGTGACACCCGACACGGCTCAATCCATCACAATCCTATCCTAATCACTAAACCAAAATCCGTAAACACAACTCAAAACTTAATCCTGCTCCCCATCAAATCTAATCCACCACAATAACATTACTATCATCCACACCTTGCCGAGACCCTAGTGGTCTCGGCTTCTATCCCTTCGGCACCAAACCAACGACAACAACAACAAATAATAACCCAATACTTGCCGAGACCCTAGTGGTCTCGACTCTACTTCTCAGCCAACACTACAATAACAACAATTCCGAATAACAACAACGACAAGAACAAGCAACGCAAAACATCAACAATATCAACATATCAACAATAACTACCCTAATAATCATTAGCTTGCCGAGACCCTAATGGTCTCGGCTTTCACTTCTCGGCTAACGGATGACCACACGGACCTTCATGGTTTCGACCAAACACGACAGTAACAGCAACACAACAACGACAACAATGATAGAAACAAGAACAATACCCAATGACCGAAACAGGGCCACAAACTCAATACCAACCAAAACCAATTCTATCCATTCCCTCGGCTACCCACTGATAACACCAAACCCAGATTCACATCAAATTCGAGACCAAACCTAGGCATCAATATGACCACCCGACTCGACTCAAGGCTGAGACTCAACAAATACCATGGTCGTGAGTTAAAACTCTCGACACAACTTGTTTCGCGACACCAAACAACAACAAGAACCACACTTATGATACCAAACAAATCGTTATGTTTCCTTTTCATTACTTTCGATCTTTATTAAGTCAAACACCCTCGAATAAATGGAAGGTTAACTCGTGAATCAAACTTAACGAGTGAAATGGGAGTTTGATGTTGAATTCGTGGTGTTGATGGAGTTATCGTGATGTTACAGGTGGGTGTAGGGTGCGTGATGTGTATACATGTGACGGGGAGAGTGAGATCTACAAGGTGGTGGTGGTGGTGAGATGCCACTCGCGGTGGTGGCGCTCCGGTGGCCGGATTCTTTCGCCGGAAAAGATATAGAGAGACGGGGTGGTGAGGTGGGGCGGCTGGGAAAAGAGAGAGAGAAGGGAAGAAATTAATGAAACCCTAAGAATATATAATAGTAGTATATATAGGGTGAGGGGTGCAAGGGGGACTAGAAGCAAACCCTAATACTCCCTCGGGGACCAATATCGTCAATTTCTTTATATTTTTAACGAACCGAGAACCGGGCCAATAAACCGTGTTAGAATTATTTCTCGAACACCCGAAAGTATTCTCATATGCTTTAGTTACGTTTTTACATAAACGTCGATTATAAATACGTATAACTTTATTTTTCGTCACCCAAAATCATTAATATTCGTGTTTTAATCGGTTGGAGTCAAATCTCGCGTAAAATAGTCAAGACCACATATCAATGACTTAAGGACTGCAGATAGGCTCATATATCGAGCAGGATATCAAATCCGAAATTTGCGGGTTGTCACAGTCCCACCTCCTTAGAAGAATCGTGTCCTCACGATTCAACTCCAGTTACTCATCAGGTTCTGAAAGAAATAAACATATACGCACGAGGATTCATCTTCACGTTCACTACGCGAGTTTAGGATCCTTTAGCGAGTTTCGACGAACTCTATCGATAGGAATGCGACTAAATGAAAGTCGTCAAATTCCAAGGTTCAAGATTTCAATAGATCAATAGGGTTCAAACGTTAAGATATTAAAATTTCTCCAAGAGAAACAACAACGGCCTCAATGGCAAGTCATCACTTAGATTGTAGACATAAGAACGTCGCGAATGCTGCTGAGTTCTGACGATAGCTCAAACCTGTGCGCTACCAATCTGACTCTAGCAGAAATCTGAAAGGATCGATACGACAAGAATTCATAAAGTTTACGTCATCAGGGTTTCCAATCATCCACGAGTAGTGTACATCTCCGTTCCGCCTTCGAACGAGCTTCTTGAGAGATTTACTAACAAATTCAAGGTCAGGAAATTGGGTATCTCCATCTTTATCCAACAAGTCGGCGATCGGCACTCGTGACCATAGAGGGTCTTTTGCAGTGCCATTGGAAAACCGAAATAGTAGGTAAGAGAGAAATTGACCAACAGGAGGTGAACGGATTTAGTAGGATTTACCAATAGATACTCAGGTAGAGGTCGGGATTCGTTTCCCAAGGTCTAGCTTACAATATGGCAGTAAAATAAAAATCGACAAAAAGGATTTGTGAAACGGCTCATAGGATAATAGGAAAACAACCCATTGTTTAAAAATTACAGGAAAGTCAATTCTCAATTTTCATCTTGATTTCATAATCTTGCAGCAAGGCAGTAAAATATTTTATGAAATCATCTCATTAAGTTATTTGTAAAATAACTTACAGGGTATCAAGGAAACATTTCACCTTTTATAAAATGGTAGTTAGGTCAAAACTTTGATATTTAGGATAGTAGCAAGATTGCATTTAAATTCATAGAATGACAAAAATATTTTGTAAAATCGTCTTGTGAGACAATTTCGTAAAATGGTTTGTGAGATAACAAGAAAAACAGTTATCCTTTATTAAGTTGTGGTAAAAATCAAAATTTTGATTTTTGCGAGATAGCAATAAAACATCTTGTAATATGGCAACATTTTGTAAATTACCTTTCAAAGCAGTTTCACTATCCAATAAGAGCAAAGATAAAGAATATTTCCGAGGGGCGAGTGAATGAAATAGGCGGCTGTCCCAAGGGTCGTGATTCAAGTTACCTCTCAAAATCTCAAGAATTCTGTTACGCACGAAATCCTTTCGGATTGGGAGATTTAACAAGTTCAAATTACAACTCGGTAAGAGGATGTCGATTGCTACTAGCAATCGGTTAGAGTCGATTGACTCGGCACGATACTTAGGTTAGAGGTGGAAAGTACAACCTCAAATGAACATCGTCGCTAAAACAGCATCGATTGAGAAAAATGAATATCCTCAACTAAGAAATGGATAACGTCGATCAAGCTAACGAACATCATCGATTAAAGAAGTGAATGTCATCGATTAAGAAAATAAACATCCTTGGTTAAGAAAAATCGTCACTTGGGTAGCTTACTTCGATGGAATAAACTTTCCCATCCTCGAGCAAAATCACCAAAACCTTAAACCTCGTAACAACTTGATTTTAGCTTAATCTCGCAACTCATCGAACAAGAACTATCACGAGATTCGACCGTGTATCAAGTTGTTAGGAATAAAAATTTAACGTCGTCGATGATTTGGCTCAATTCAAGAATTGCTCAGAATAACGAATAGATACCTACGGCTAAAATTCAATATTCATCATACGGTTTCGAGCACAAGCTTAGAGTAGAGGGGACTGTGACTAGATCGTAGAACGAAACGAGGCTAAATGCCAATTCCAAATTCGAAACGAAATCGAAGATCACAAAATACCATAATCCAAATTCAAAATCCAGAACGTACTCAAAATCAATTCCATCAATATCCGAAAGTCACGTCGAGACTTAGTCGGAGTTCAATCAAAATATACTCAAAATTAAATCCAAACGTATCCAAAGTCAAATCCAACGTAGTCGGAATCAGATCCATAACGGTCAAAACCGAATTCAAAATATCGAAAGTCCACTCGGAACGAAATTCGGAAATCAATTCAATTACGAAGTTCGAAATCAAATCCATACGTGGCCAAAATCAAATTCAAGCAATAGTCCAAACCAAAATCCAATATTTTCAATAAAATCAACGAGGCTCAATACGATAAGCAACTCGGATTCAAATGATGCCAATAGGGTCTAGCCGACCCAAGGCGAAAATACGCTCAACGGCGACAACAGGAATTCCACATAAACGAAGACGTTTAGTGGTGTTAGAAGCATTACGATTCATACGGTGTTGCGATGCCAATGTGTCGTGTGCAAATGCAGGCTTAGGTGTTGAGTTCAATGCTTGTGTGTGCACGCAACTTATCATTCCTAGAGGCAAACTCTAACCCGAACATAATGCTGTTGTAACTATCCTCAGTATCACAAAATTCACCTCTGAGCCAGACATAGGTGATCAGGCCATGTCCAACTGTCCCTGGTTGAATGTAGGTGATCAAGCTACATTCAGCCGAGGTTCAATGAATTTTGAAACACTCAGCCTAGTCACGCTAGTAATATGTCCTTTATCCCAAATCATTCCAAATGCTATGACTAGTGTGCAAAAATCAGCAATCGATAATGAGATTACGCAAGAAAATACTTTTATTATAAGCCATTAGATGAAAAGTAGTAGATGGTGGAGATCTTACCATCTGATCTTTGAAATATTCTTGATCTTTAATGAACCCAACTCTAAACAATATTTGTCAAAAACAGAAAGCAATGTGTGTTTTCTGTAATTTTATTTGTTTTGTATGGAGTCGTTAATTGTAAGATATGCTCATATGTATTGACTCATTTTTGTAGCTAAACGTTATTTTTTTTTAATTTATTTTTTATTTATTATTATTTTTTTATGTGCGTTCACTTGGCATACTTATGAAAGGAACTAAAATTCTGCATTTACGGTACTTTTTTTTGAACGGCGGCTTTTCATTAAAACTAGCAAAAGCTAGAAACACATTACAAAGAGGCTATAAAAAGAAGAGGATTTCTCAACCAACCTACCCAACTAATAGCAGTCTTAGGATTTCTAGAAGAAATCCATAAGAAAGAATAAGAAACAATAGAATCCCAAATCAAAGACTTCTTTGGAGGATGATTAGAAAAAAGAAGCGTGTTACGGAAGCTCCATAAGGACCACATAAGCGCAGTTCCAACACCATCAAGAAGCACCCGCGCTTTTAAAAAAATGGATAAAGAATCAAGCCAAGAAAGCCAATCCGAGATGCTTGCACAAAAAGGAACATCGAGCTCCCACCATTTAGCCAACAAGGCCCATAAGTCTTTAGCTAAATCGCACGTGAAAAAGATGTGGTTCACCGTCTCCACGTCTTCATGGCAAATAGGACATAAAAGAGAATCAACTTCAATACCTTTCCGATCCAAATTGACTCTTGTAGGAAGCTTATTGAGCATAGCTCTCCACATGAACCCATTAACTTTTATGGGTATGCTACGATTCCAACGAGTAGCGTTCAAGTTGGCACCAAGGAAATGCAAGTCAATCAACGAACGAATAGAAGCAACAGAGAAACCTTTATGAACACCAAGCGACCAAGTCCAAGTATCTCTGTGTGGATTCAACACCACGGGCTCTATTAACAAGCGAAGATCTGTGAATTGAAAAGCTTCAATCCCACCTCTCGGATTTCTCCTTAAAACAGAACCCCAATCAGGCAAAGACAAACGGTTAGCGACATTATATCCTTTGTCATTGTCCAACAAATAGATGCGAGGAAACTTACTTTTCAACGACTGATCACCACACCAACAATCATCCCAAAACGAAACCGTCTCCCCATTACCAAGCTTACGACGGCATAAGGACAAAAGATCTACTCCTTTAAGCTTGATCGACTTAACCATAGACAAAATCCCACGCCAAGGACTTAGACTGGAGCTATGAATACACGTATCAAAAATACCACCTGTACGACCATAGATCCCTTTAATAACATGGACCCAAAGATCCGAATGGTTGTGAAGAAACCGCCATATCCATTTGAACAAAAGCCCTACATTAAG